>CAUYRH010129551.1:0-62025 GCA_963574655.1 Perodicticus potto
TCTCAGTCTCCCGAGGGGCGGAGACTACTGGGAATACATGTACGCACCACCACACCTGACAATTTTTTAAATTTTTAGTAGAGAGGGAGTCTTGCTCTGTTGTTTAGGCTGCTCTCAAACTTCTGGCCTCAAGTGATCCTCCCACCTTGACCTCACAAAGTGCTGGGATTACTGGCATGACCCACCCTGCCAGGCCTGGTTTCCACTTTAGAAGCCAAGTTCTGCTTATAACTTTGTAAATAGATCATCTGTTTATTCATATCCAGAACTGGCTTTTAAAAATATATGTCTACTTGATGGTCTAATAGGCTTTATATTGGAAATGTTAGGAATACCCCATGTACATGACATGGTAATACTGTAAACGCTACGTAGATTATGTTTTACATTTTCTATTTTGCTTTTCTCAAATAATATAAACATTTCCCTATTATGTTTGTAATTTCCATTTTCCTGGCTGCATATAAGTTGAAATATATTCTACTCATAACAGTAATTTTTCCTTGAGTACATTTATTCATTTAACAAAAATTTGTGGCAGACCTACATGCCAGGCGTTTTGCTACAGGCAAATGATAAAACTGTCATGGTCCCCCTTCATATAAGCCCCGGTCTAGGAAGGGAGAGAAACATTACACCAAACACAAATACTTACAAATTGGGATAAAAGCTGGGGGAAAGGTCAGCACATGATTGGCGGGATTAGCAGAGACGAGATCATAGAATCACGTAGGCCATTTGAAGCAGATTAGATTTTGTGCTGAGTTTAATAGGAACCCCTTGAAGATTTTTTTTAACAGAGGTATGATGGAATGAAGTTTCCATTTTTTTAAAAAAAATTTTTATTAAATCATAGCTGTGTACATTAATGCAATCATGGGGTACAATATGCTGGGTTTTTTTAAATTTTTTTTTGAGTGGGTTTTTTTTTTTTGTTTGTTTGTTTTGTTTTGTTTGTTTTAGAGACAGAGTCTCACTTTGTTGCCCTTGGTAGAGTGCCATGGCTTCATGGCTCACAGCAACCTCCAGCTCCTGGGCTTAGGCCATTCTCTTGTCTCAGCCTCCCAAGTAACTGGGACTACAGGCGCCCACCACAGCCTGTGGCTCAGAGAGTAGGGTGCTGGCCCCATATACCAAGGGTGGCGGGTTCAAACCTGGCCCTGGACGAACTGCAACAAAAAAAATTTGCTGGTTTTATACACAATTTGAAATGTTTTCATCAAACTGGTTAACATAGCCTTTGCAGCATTTTCATAGGTATTGTGTTAAGACTTTTATATTTTACACCTAGAAATTTCGCATGTACATCGTAAGATGCGCCGCAGGTGTGGTCCCACCGATGACCCTCCCTCCACCCATCCTCCCCCTTTCCCTCCCCTCCCGTGCCCCTTTCACCATATTCGTGTGCTATAATTGGGTTATAGCCTTCATAAGAAAGCTATAAATTGGTTTCATAGTAGTGCTGAGTACATTGGATACTTTTTCTTCCATTCTTGAGATACTTTGCTAAGAAGAATATGTTCCAGCTCCATCCATGTAAACATGAAAGAGGTAAAGTCTCCATCTTTCTTTAAGGCTGCCTAATATTCTATGGTGTACATATACCGTATATGGGTTGATGGGCACTTGGGCTTCTTCCATGACTTAACAATTATGAATTGGGCTGCAATAAACAAGATTAGCCCACATCACAAAATCCCCAAACCAGAGATGCTGGTGTGGATGTGGAGAAAAGGGAACACTTTTACATTGCTGGTGGGAATGCAAACTAATTTATTCCTTTTGGAAAGATGTTTGGAGAACACCTAGGGATCTAAAAATAGACCTGCCATTCAATCCTACAATTCCTCTACTAGGTATATATCCAGAAGATGAAAAATCACATTATAACAAAGATATCTGTACCAGCATGTTTATTACAGTTTTCAATTTAAAAGCTCCCTGAAGCTGTTACTTGGAGAATGGGTTGGGGTGGGAGTAGAAACAAGAGTGGAGAGATCACTTTGGAGGCTGGGAAGATGCTGGTGGTTTGGGCCAGGGTGGTTTCTGTGATGATAAAGTTGTGTGGAGCGATCAGAGGTATCCGTTGATGTTGGAATTGACAGGATGGGGTTTGCCTCGATGGAGGGAGTTGAACAACTAGGTGGATGGAGCTGTTAATGGAAGATAACGCAAACTTTGTAAAATAATCTAAAGAGATTTATTCTGAGTCAAATTTGAAGACAGTGGCTCAGACTCATCCCCAAGAAGACTTGAGCAAATGGACTCACTGTGGTTGTGTTACAGTTCGGTTGTATACATTTCAGGGAGATCGGAATTATTAATTCATGTGACGTCATAAATCAATACATGGAAGGCATATGTTGGTTTGGCCTCCAAATATAGGACATCTCAAAGGGGGGAGGTTGCTCACTGCTTATATGTGGATTTAAAGACTCTTTGATCTGTAATTGGTTAAAGAAATGAAGTTTTGTCTAAAGCAGCAGTTCTCAACCTGTGGGTTGCGACCCCTTTGTAACAATGAAAATATATCCTGCATATCATATATTTGCGTGACAATTCATAACAGTAGCAAAATTACAGTTACGAAGTAGTAATGAAAATAATTTTATGGTTGGGGGTCACCACAACATGAGGAACTATATTAAAGGGTCATGACATTAGGAAGGTTGAGAACCACTGGTCTAAAGAATTGGAATGTTTTAAGATAAGAAAGACTGAAAATCCCATGAAGGTTATGTCGAACAGTTTGATGAAAATATTTCAGATTGTATATGAAGCCTGCACACTGTACCCTGTGATTGCACTAATGTACACAGCTATGATTTAATAAAAAACAAAATTAAAAAAAAAAAGAAAGAAAGACTGTTAATCAGAGACAAGCCACTGGCAAACACCCAGACTTCAGTGATTTTTTATATAAATTGAGGACCTGCAGGCGTGGTTTAAGCCTTGCCTTGCACGGCTTTAGGCCTGTTAATGAGTTACAAGAGGTCTCTCCAAGAAGGGGGGGGTCATGGAGAGGCCTGTCTGACCCTTCTCACGGCCCACAATTCAGCTTTGAGGATTTCTGGCGTCCCCTTGACCAAGAAGGGGTCTGTTCAGTCAGCTGGGCAGGGCTTAATATTTATGTTGGTTCACAAGCAGTTCCTTATTCAAATAGAAAAGTACAGGGGCAGCAGGTTTCGGGGGAAAAGTGGCACTCGGCAGGGTGTTTTTTGATTTTGTTTTTTTTTTTTAAATTTAGGTCAAAGTGTGTTAAGATGATGGTTATCTCTCTACTTATCTTCTTTTCTGATGACTGACGTAAAAAGTAAACAAAGTCTTGGGGAGCAAATTGAAGAATACACCAGAGGCAGTAGACATACAAGAAACAAAAGTGCCCGGGAAAGTACTATAGGGAAGAAAGAAGAACAATCAAAGGGGTTTCTGTCAAGTAATTCTGTGAAAGAATCACTGGAAATGTGCCACGTGATGAAATCCTGCAAGGACAACCCAGTTATTGGCTAAAAAAAAAAAAAAAATGATTAGAAGCTTATACATTTCATACATGTGATTTTCTTCCTACTTATTAAAAATGGCTTTTCCATAAACCAAGAAAGATTCCAGGGGTTAAATAGTTTTATATGTAGGGGAAAAAATTGGTTATAAGCGACTTAGCTTATATTGAAGTTCTTTCTTAGATGATCAGAGTTATGAGATCCCTGAGTAAGTTATAAAGACTTTCTTTCATTTAATTTCTTGTTGAGTTCCTCTCCCACCATCAAACTGTCCCATTCACTTTCTAATCATATGTAGAGGTTACTACTCCTAAATATTAGCTAGTTTATTTTTTGAGTTATAAACTGTGAGCATTTTGTCTTGGTCCCAGATCTAAAATAAGAAATTTCAATGGATTTACTCAGGTTTCTGTATTCCTGGTCATTCACCCCCCATTTTTAGATTTCTGTTAATATTGTGTCATCACCTCTGGAAAATAGCCCCTCCCTTCTTGGAGGTGGTCATCTTAAAACACCTCTGGCCACCTCTGTCTCATGATTGATCCACTGTAAGCTCACACAAATTGTTGGGGGTTCAGGCTTCCCACACTGTGCGTTTCCTCCGTCTGCTATGGGTAGAACTAACCAGTCACCATCTCCCAAGCTCAGGCTGTTTAACCCAGGGCCTACAGAAGACACAGGGCAATTTTTTCACTGATTTCCCTGAAGCTCCTCTCATGCAGCTTTGGGGGAATGTGGACAGTTAAGGGCAATAAGAGGGAAAATACCTCAACACTCCAACAACGTTTTCTAGATAACCTTTTCTAATTGCTACCTCTCCATTTTTGAAAGGTGAATATTGATTCTAGGTTTATAAAACTGGAGTTTGAAACATTTTTGCAAAACCTGCATAGGTAGCCTAGAACCTCCCTGCATTGTATAATGCACCTGCGGACTTGGGACCTCAGCTAAAATTAAGGCAGAAATAGTCCTTCGAAAACATCCCGTAACCCCTGGTGAAGACACAATAGTCTGGCAGCCACGTACTTGGGGGATATCTCTAAGACAATATAAGATAAACAAGTACCACGGCATAAAGTGACAAAAAAGATAAAAATCTAGTAAAGCACAGGAAATGAGGACTTAAACAAATCCCTACTAAAAAAGACTTGAGATAAACACTAGAATGTTGAAAATTGTGTTAGCAAATAAAATAACAATTGCTGCCAGTTATTAAGTGTTTATGCCATGGACAGTGCAAAAGACTTTATAAGCAGGATCTCTTTTCATCCCCTAGCAAACCTATGAATTCAGCCTTATTGCCATTATAATTTACATACTGAAACCAAAGCTACACAACTTTTCCAAGGTCATACTTCTATGATACTGTGCGTCGTTTGCCAAATACCTGTATAGTTCAGTGTAAGTATTGGATGACCTCCTAAACTCCCCTGGGAAGAGCATTCTAAGATGTTGTTAAAGAAAATACTTTAAATCTTATGGAGCCAATGGCAACCACAGCCAAGATTCTGACACTCAGAGTGCCCAGGTCAGGTAAGAAGCAACAGTTAACAGAAATAGACTGAATAAGGCGTGTTCGTCTTTGTGGCATTTTTGTACATCTAACACCTATCAGACTAAGGCACACAGTAAACACAGGCGAGCTAACTAGTTAATAAATGAGGGAACAAGTTATAAGTGATTATTCAGAAATTACTCAAAGAGAGTGTGCACATTTATAAAGGGAAAAGTCATAGCTGCGTGTATAAAATGTATTAATATGTGACACAAATGGGTCACAAAGTGAAAAAAGTTCCCACCCAGAATGCCAAAGCTCTGGGAGAAGGTCATTATTATTGGCTGGCTTGTGTTCTATAAACTGCCCATCATACATAGAGGCTCAAAAAAGACAAAAAACAAACAAACAGACAAAAAAATCCCCCCCAAACCAGAGATATGTGATGAACTACTTGCCTCTGGTTTTTGTGCTCAAATCATTTCAGACACTAAATGGAGAGAAGTTTAAGGTGAGGTGACAAGCAACCACAGTGAGCAAGTCCACACTTAGTACCCAAGACACAAAAACAGAAAAAGTAGAACTGAACTGAATTCTAGCCGTAAGTCGTCACTTAGAGACTAGACGACCACTCACGATCACAGCCCCCTGCGGGTTTCCTGAGCATAGCTAAAGTAAGTCAGGAAGGGTTGCTGTCTGCATTTCTACCTTACCACCTGTAGTATTTGCAGACTGGGGAAAAGAATGGTTAGATTTATAGTTTCTGAGAGGGTGCAAATCCACCTACCTTTCTGCTGTCATATTTCCATGCCTATGTAGTCTTTGACCCA
Source organism: Perodicticus potto (assembly GCA_963574655.1). Taxonomy (NCBI): domain Eukaryota; kingdom Metazoa; phylum Chordata; class Mammalia; order Primates; family Lorisidae; genus Perodicticus; species Perodicticus potto. The sequence goes on from CAUYRH010129551.1 coordinate 5,826, forward strand.
GAGTAGGCATTCTGTTAACACTGTTTTGGATGCAGAAAACAATTCCTAACATTCTGGTTTCATTAAGTCACTCCGAACTTGATATCAGTATTCTCTGATCAAATACCCCTTCAATGATGGTGAATTCCTGCGAGCTGGACAAAGCCTATTCTATTTGTTCATATCCCTCCTACCGCCCAGCCCAGCTCTGACTTATGCCCCAGATAGGATCTCAGTAGTAAAAAACAGCAGGGTGTTACTCCTGCCTTTATTTTAAACACTATGTATCTGTTAAGATTGAATTGAGGCCAACGTGCCCATCTGTTTATTACTTCGCACACTTTTTCTACAGAGGTTGCATACTAAATTATGTCTTCCTCATTTTTGTATTTATGTTGTTTTGTGAACCAAAAAAGTATTTTATAATTATACTGATTAGATTTGAGAAGGGAGATTTTTTTCTATTAAAAAGTTAGATATAATTTACATACAGTATCATTTGTTCTTTATCGTGTGTCCTGCTGTGAGTGTTGACAAATGTATTAAATCATGTGATAGGTATAAAGCTACATTTTACTGTGGTTTTACTTACCATTTCTTTAGTGACTACTCATATTAAGCCTCTTGTCATGTAATTCATTATCTACTCTTTTTCTATATTTTTGAGGCAATGTCTGTTCAAATATCTTTCCCATTTTTAATTGGTTCGTTTTATTATTAAATCTTAAGAGATCTTTATACTATCTAGATAAAAGATATATATTTTTTTAGACAGTGTCTCACTATGTTGCCCTCGGTAGAGTGCTGTGGCACCACAGCTCACAGCAACCTCCAACTCTTGGGCTAAAGAGATTCTCCTCCCTCAGCCTCCAAAGTAGCTGGGACTATCGGTGCCTGCCACAATGCTCAGCTATAGATAAAAGATCTTTATTGGCTATGTGATTTGCAAATATTTTCTCCTTTTCTATGGCTTGTGTTTTTACTCTACTGACATTGACTTTTGAAAAGTAGACATTCTTAGTTTTTATAAAGTTCTATTTATCAAATGTTTTCTTTTATGGATTACACTTTGGATGTTATAGTTAAGAAATCATTCTTCAGGCTCGGCGCCTGCGGCTCAATGGGCTAAGGCGCCAGCCACGTACACCTGAGCTAGTGGGTTCGAATCCAGCCCGGCCCCGCCAAACAACAATGACGGCTGCAACCAAAAAATGGCCGGGCGTTGTGGCGGGCACCTGTAGTCCCAGCTACTTGGGAGGCGGAGGCAAGAGACTCGTTTGAGCCCAGGAATTGGAGGTTGCTGTGAGCTGTGATGCCACGGCACTCTACCCAGGGTGATAGCTTGAGGCTCTGTCTCAAAAAAAAAAAAAGAAAAAGAAAAAGAAAAAGAAATCATTCTTCAGTTGAAGAGTGCATTTTCTCTTATGTTTTCTTTTTGAAATTTTATGTATGGTCTTAAGATTTACATGCAGGTCTTTGATTCATTTTGTGTTAATATTGTTAAAGAGTGGGAGACACGAATTTTCATTAAAAGACAATTTTTTTTGGTCTATTGTTATCCAATTGTCTGTCCCCACACCATTTGTTGAAAAGACTTTGTCTTCTCCATTTACACCTTCATAAAAATTAGTTGACAGCATATGTGTGGGTTTATTTCTGGATTCTCTATACAGATCCACTTATTTATATGTTTGTGCTTTCTCCAGCACCAAACTGCCTTAACTCCTGTAGTTTCACAGTGCTTTTTGAAATCAGGTACTTTGAAACTTCCAACTCTGTTGGAAGGGAGATTTTTCTTATTTTATTAAAAAAAATTCATCCCAGCATTTGAATTGGATTTTGGTGAATCTGTAGATTAGTTTGGGAAGATTGACATCTTAACAATTTTGAATTTTCCAGTCCATGAACTGACATATACCTCCGTCTTTTAGGACTTTGGTTTCTTTCTCAATGTTTTGTTGAGTTTAGCATACAGATATTGTACTTATTTTGTAAGATTTTAGGTAAATATTTCATATATTTGGTACTATGAAAAATGATACTCCAAAAAAAGTTAAATTTATGGTCATTCATTGCTAGCATATAGTAATGATTAAATTTTATATAGTAACCTTCTACGCTTAAACTTTGGTGCACTCCAATTACCTTTAATAACTTTTCTGATAGATTCTTTGAGATTTCTGACATAGACAATAATGTCATTTACAAGTAGAGACAGATTTTTTAGTTCATATGCCTTTTATTTCCTTTTCTTGAGTCTCTATTGTATTTTTCTTTTTTTATTTAGCCCATTGTTCTAGCCTGTCAAGAACTTTGAATTACGAATCTGTCACTTAACTTTTTCATCGTTGAACAAACGTTCACCAATTTCCTTATCCTGTTCTTCACTTAAAAGTACTGAACCAGACGGTTTTTGTAAGAATAAATAAATAAACGAACCTACTTTTTATGATGAGAAATTTAAAACATACACAAATCTGGAAAAGTAGTATAATAAATGCTGTGTGCCTATTACACAGCTTTAAAAATGATCAAAACATTGCCTACCTTGTTTTGTGTGTATCTCCACCAGTTCTCTCTTTGTGTCCACACCATCGGGTTGTTTTTTTAAAAATCCAAACAGCCTACTATTTTTAGGTAAAGATTTGACATTGGATTTATCTACAAAAATGCGATAAGCTATTCAAAGTTAGGAACTGTGTCTGAGTCATAATTTTGTATCTATTGGATAGCTCATCTTCTTACACATGGCATATATGCTCAAGAAATTTTTGTAGAACTTAATTTTTACGAGATTTCTTTATAAGCCCCTTATTTGTTTGCTTTTAGGAAATTGGTCTACTTACATTGTGGTCCTTGTCTATATTTAGTTGTTGATACAATCTTCTTTTTGAAAATATTTTATTCAATACGTATGAGAGAATATCTAAGAATGCAGGTTAGGGCATATGTTGAAGCATAGTAATGCAATATCCACTCAACACCCAACTCAAGAACCACAATGACATCAATTCATCAAACCTATACTCCTTCAAACTCTATTCTCAGTTTTTCTCTCCCAGAAGTAATTTCTTCTGTGATTCTTTTTTTTAATATTTTATTTTTTTATTAAGTCACATACACATAGATCATGAATACATTTATGCATATATGGGGTACAATGGGTTGATTTTCTTTTTTATACAATCTTATTTTAAATAGTTACGCAGAGATCTGACAAGTTTGCAAGCTCATCCTAGAAAAAGTGCTACATTCCTCATTACTGAATATCGCTACAGTTACCTTGGAAGTCCTCCCTTAGGGAAGCTGTGCACTGATACCCCTGCCTAAATCCACCCTTCGGAGCAGTTTTGGAACTCTCACTCAGGAGCGGCCATCTAAGCTGTCTTCATTACCCTTGATGTCCTGAATGTCATCAAATTTCTTCCTTTCAATATTTCCTTTATCGTCAGGTAAAGAGAAAAGTGGTTGGGGTCCAGATCAGGTGAGTAGGGACGAAGTTTCAGTACAGTGTTTGCTTACTGGTTACAAAATCTGTCCTTCACAGATAGAGCCATGTGAGCTGGTACATTGTTTTGATACAGAAACCAAGAGTTACTGGGAAATTTTCAGTTAAGTTTTTCCTACCTGTTTATTTATGTTTATTTCGTCTGCTGTGCTTCTCATAGTTAACAGATGATTTTGACCTACAATTTTTTTTTTATTAAATCATAGCTGTGTACATTAATGCAATCATGGGGTACCATGTGCTGGTTTCATATGAAATCTGAACTATTTTCATCAAACTGGTTAACATAGCCTTCATGGCATTTTCTTAGTTATTGTGTTAAGATATTTATATTCTGCATTTATTAAGTTTCTCCTGTACCCTTCTAAGAAGCACCGTAGGTGTGGTCCCACCAATTATCTTCCCTCCACCCCCAAATATGGACCGCTTCGCGAATTTGCGTGTCATTCTTGTGCAGGGGCCATGCTAATCTTCTCTGTATCATTCCAATTTTAGTATATGTGCTGCTGAAGTGAGCACTTGACCTATAATTTGATGAATTTTTGCAGTGTTTTTAGCGGTTCTGCTCTTTACTGGCTGCCCTGACCTCTCTTCATCACTGACGCTTTCTCTCCCCTCAGAAAAATGATTAATCCATTTGTACACTGCTGATTTTTTTCATAGCATTATCCCTATAAACTTGAACTAACATATTTCTGATTTTACTTGCACTCTTGCCAAGTTTAACAAGAACTTTAATGTTTGTTTGTTGCTCTGATTTAAGATCTGACATTCTTTCAAGGATTCATTCAACAATAATGAGTGCTACCTGGCAAGACATTGCCATATGTTTACATGAGCACAGATATGAGACACTGATATATCAAGGTCATGAAACCTTACTGAGTTGTCCGCACAGTGTTGCCAACATAAGTGCATGGCGGTAAGTCCATGAACTCAATTGTCAGACCTCATGCACATGTACATCCTTCAGCAAGATAATGTTTTTGCTCCCTTTTGAGCCTTACAAAATGCTATTATACTGTAGTTAAGTTTCATAAACTATCATTTTTAAAACTAGAGCATTCAAACAGTTTATATTTAATGTTTTATTGACATGATTGCATTTAAATATACTGTCTTATTTCCTGTAGGTATGATCTGTTCTTTTTTCCTTTTTTCTGATTTTCCTGACTACTTTTGGATTAATTGAAGATTTTTATCATTCTATTTCACCCTTTCATGATTGTTTAGTTAAATCTTTGTAATTTTTTGTGCTTGTTTTACAATATATGTCTAGGACCTATCCTTGTATACTTTCACATTATATTACACCACTTCATAGATAGTGTTAGAACCTTATAACAGGAGACTTACATATCCTTCCTCTCACCCCTTTTGCTTGTATTTATTTATTTATTTTGCAGTTTTTGGCTGGGGCTGGTTTTGAACCCACCACCTCTGGTATATGGGGTTGGCGCCCTACTCCTCGAGCCACAGGAGCCGCCCTCTCACCTCTTTTGCTATGTCTTGTTGGCACATGTTATATTTTTCATATGCAACACTTTGCTACTATTTGTGCTTTAGACAGTCAATTTCCTTTTACATTTATTAAAAGAGAACAGGCTTTATATTTGCTATCATTTTTACCTTTAAACCATTTCTGTTTGTCTCTATTTCCTCACAAAGATTCAAATTTTCATCTGGTTTTCTGCTCAGAGAACTTTATTTAGTGTCTATGGCAGTCCAGGTCTACTGGCTATACATTGTCTCAGCTTTTGTTTATTGGGAAAAGTCTTTAATTTCCTTTCTGGTGCATAATTTTGCTGCGTATAGCATTCTGGGTTGGGAAATTTTTCTTTTGGCGTTTTCACGGAGAGAGACGTTTCATTGTCTTCCAGCTCACAACATTTCTAACAAGAAGTCTGCCTTTTTCATTTTGGAACTCCAAGTATATGAATGTTAAAGGACTTGGTAACGTTCCACAGGCCTTGGATGCTCTGTTCTGTTTTGCTTTCCACCCTGTCTGTATCTCAGTCATTTTCCTCCTTAAAATGGATCAATTTTTACTGACCTATCCACAAGTTCATTGATGCCCAGCTGTTTATGTGGCTCTCCACCTCTCCCACTAGATTCTTTAGCATATTAATTCTTACTATTCTAAAGTCTCTATCTAATAGTTCTCACATCTGAATTATCTCTGGAGTCCAATTTCATCTATTGCTTTATCTCTTAATAATGCCTCTTTCTCTTTGCCTTTTTGTGAGTCTCACAATTCTTGATTGACTGTGGGACATCCTTTGTAGGACCGTAGAGACTGAAGTAAATAGACTTTGGACCTAGAAATGGACCTGCGTGTCTTGTCAGACCATTAGTGTGTGGGAGTGAGTCAGTCTAGTGAGCTCACTTGGGTTCAGGTTTTGTTCTTAATAGAGTTACAGTCAGCTCTGGCAGTGAACAATGGTTATTTTGATCTTACTTTAGGGCATGGCGTCCTGGAGGGTTTTTGTCTCTGCTTTTGTACCACCCTCAGCTTTTAGGAGTTCGTGTACACCTGTGTCAGAAGGTTCTGTCTGCACACTATTTCCCCTCCCCAGATGTAGCCTGCTATTGCTTGTTGCTTGGTTTGTTGTAGGATCAAGGGACATTTCAGTTCCCCTGGCCAGCCTCAGCCTTAGCCAGGACCTATTAGTCTCAGTTCTGGGAAGAGGGAATTCTATGTATTCCTTCTAATTCCACTGTGGCAGCCAAACTGCCTTGTGTCTGTGCCAGGTACTGGACAGAAGGGTCTACTGACCCTCTCCTAGGGTAAACAGACCTCTGTTTTGTATTGGTGCAGAATACGGGGACATGAATATTTTATTTTCCTTGCCCTGTGGAAGAAAACTTTGTTTCTGCCCCTTCTCAAGAAGATTCTGATAGGGTGGAATCATAGTTCAGTGGGTAGGGCACTGGCCACACACCCAGGCTGGTGGGTTAGAACGCAGCCCAGGCCAGCGAAGCAACATTGACAGCTACAAGAAAAAAATAGCCCAGCATTGTGGCGGGCACTTGTAGTCCCAGCTACCTAGGAGGCTGAGCCAAGAGAATCACTTAAGCCCACGAGTTTGAAGTTGCTGTGAGCTGTGATGCCATGGCACTCTACCCAGGGTGGAAGATACATAATGGGTGGAAAGAGTAAGACTCTGTCCCCCCAAAAAAAAGAAAAAAAAAAAAAAGAAGAGAAAAAAGAAAAAGAAGGCTCTGATAGCAGGAAGGAGAGTGTCATATGTCATATCCTTCCAGAGGTTGATGGATTTTGCTTCTGTTCCTTCTGCAGTGGTCTTGCGGGGCTAGAGGATTTCTTGCCCTTCCTCACGTGGCTTCATGCTTTTGCTTTTCTTGAAGACGAGTCTTGGGACATGGGTGGTGTTTCATGTCTGAATCCCCGTGGCTGCTTACTTCCTGTGTATCTGCATCACCACTGCAGGGTGATCTCTCTGGTCCTCTGGCCCATCTCTAATCTTTCTTGAGAACACCTGTTGGAGGCACAGGAAGCTTTGTATGAAGTGGCTTAGCCTGTGTCTGGGGCTCCCAGTTATCCTAAATGTGCGTGCTAGTCCACATTTGGCTTTTAGGAATTTGTTAAAAGTTTGGCTTATTTCCTCTTACCTTGTTCTGGAGTGACCTCCCTATTCTTGTGCTTTGGCAAGAGCAAAATAATCTTTACAGATCATCTTTTCTTGCAGGGGCTTGTCTCTTTCTGGAATGCGTTTCTCATGGTTGCCTGATGACCCCAGCTCCCTGACGGGTTCAAGGAAAGTTATGCTTTTGTATATTATCGGGCTTTTGCTGTTATTATTAGGATGGGAGCAACGTTCTCTTGCAGATTTCTGCAGGTTAAGTGGAAGCGTGATTTATGCAACTGAGTTCTTCCCCAGCATTGTATTTTCAGGATTCATTCATGTTGTTTCATGTAGCTACTATGCATCAGGGGAGGTAAATGTGTATATTCTATTCTATTATGAGCATATACTACAATGTATCCATTTTCCTACAAATAGGCATTTCGGTTGTTTCATAGTATATGCTATGCATCAGGGGAGGTAAATGTGCATATTGTATTCTATTATGAGCATATACTACAATGTATCCATTCTCCTACAGATAGGCATTTGGGTTGTTTCTAGTTATTTATTTTTATAAACAACATTGCTCTGAACACTCATTCATATCTGTTGTGGCACCTTGGTAAGTTTCTCTAGCTTATATACCTAAGAGGTGTTGCTGGATTGCCAGGTATGTATGCTATTGTTTAACCTTACAAAATAATGCCTTTGCCTTGATTTTTAATTTATGCCTCCATGCCTTTTCAGCAATAAGAGAAAGCTGTATACATCAATTATCTTTATCCTCTTTCCTTTTGGTAAAGACCTATGTCTATATTTCCGTTTTAAATTATTTCTTATGTTCTTATGTCCTAATTGCTCCTGGCATTTAATCTGAATTTTGGCTTCACATATGGCTCATGATCTGGCTCCTGTTCTCTGCTCTTGATGTTATCACTGTATTTGCTTATTTTTTTTTTTTTTTTGACTTAGTGCTTTCTAAAATGCTTTGGCATGGCCTTGCTACTGTAGCGTGTTGTCGTGACTGCATAAATGATCACACGAGACAGGAATTAACAGTACAAGCTGCAAGAGGGGGACTCCCCAAAGGTTCAGGAGAGCCTGGAGCACTTCTTGCAGAGTCCTTTCATTGAGAAGATACACAATAGGTGGAAAGAGTACCAAGCAAAGACACGCAGTGGATACGTGCTCAGGGACCATGTGCTTTAAAGGGGCTACGTTGTCAAGAAAATGATCTCATGTGGGTGAACACAAGGTGGCAAAAAGCTATGCACTCAAGGAAATGATTTTGCAGGATACAAGTGCTTGTATTGGTATTTCTTTGATCTACAGAATATAATTACCCTCATTTTATGTATCCCCTCCATTCTCAATTCCAAGCTTCGGCCAACTGGGCCAGCATTCTGAGAGAGTATCTATCTACTGTGTGTGTGTGTGTGTGCACATATGTACTTGAGTTAGTATACAAGCTCTTTAGGTTGAAATAACTCCATCAATCATACCTTTTAGATAGACTTAATTTCATGGTAGAAACTGATCTAGCTGGTTAACTAGTCACAACTACAAGCTGCATTTTTCTGCTTTGCCTTCAAGGGTATTAAAAAGATAAAGTCAAGATTTAGATGCACTGTTCAGGACACAGTGATCTATTTTTCTTTCTTTTTTCTTTTTCTTTTTGGCCAGGGCTGGGTTTGAACCTGCCACCTCCTGCATATGGGGCTGGCACCCTACTCGTTTGAGCCACAGGCGCCGCCCCTCTTTTCTTTTTTTCTTTTACCCTCAAACTGTAGGAATCATAAGGCATGATTTGAAATTTCTCTTTCTGCTTTTGTCTCCTTGCAGAGAATCTATGAGCCAGAATGAGAGTGCCCACAGAAGGTACTAATATGGGGGCTGTAATATGTATTAAATGTGAAGACAAATTTAGTGATGGATTCAATGTTTATGCCCTTAATGTCAATTGTCTAGGAGTATATTTTATGAAAACAGAAATGGGAAAAGAACAAGATATGAGAAGAACTAAATAAAGCAGCTCATATTTTCTATATGCTACCAGTTTCATTTCCCCTAGGGAAATATTGATTCAAAGCAGCTCTGAAGTGCATAGAATCCTCTTCCCCTGATAGTGTCAGTTACAAAATTAGGGAAAAAACCATGGTCTATGCTTTCAAGAAGATGAGAACCTAACAAAGATTAATATGCTAACAAATACCAATGAATGCATCAATAAACCTGACGTAGAAAACACACACAAATAAGTATAGCTCCTTAGAAGGCTATGACTAAGTGTTAAGAAGCAACTGGATTAGATTAGGTTAGGCAAGAATGAACAGTACCTTCAAAAAGAGAGTATAACATAATCTGGAGGCAGATACACATACATGTTTTGTGTGAGACGGGGTCTCATCTTGTTACCCAGACTGAATCCTCCCAGACTGATCACACAGCTAACTGCAACTTCCAATCCCCCAGCTGAGGTGATCCTCCTGGTTCAGCCCCTAATTTGTTAGGACTACAGGTGCACGCCATCATTCTTGGTTTATTTTTAAACTTTTTCTTTTTGGTAGAAAAAAAACTGTGTTGCCCAAGCTGGTCTTGAACTTTGGAGCTCAAGAGATCCTCCTGCTTCAAACTCCCAAGGGCTGAGATTACAGGTATGAGCCACTGTACCTGGGCAAGAGGTATATTTTTAAAATCTGCATTTTTTCATACTGCCAACTGGTCATAGCTCAGTGATCTCAAAGAATGCTCCCAAATAAGCAGCACGAACATCACCTGGAAACTTCCTAAAAATGCAAATTCTTAGGTTCTATCTGGAACTATTGAGATGGAGACTCTAGGGTTGGACCCAGAAATCTGTGTTTGTACAAAAGCCATCCAGGTGATACTGAGTCACCGTGAAGGTTGCCAAACACAGTCCTGGCTAATGAGAACCACTATTGCTGGGAGCTTAGGCACCACTCCCACCCTAGCACCTCAGCTGATGACAGATACAGGGTAGAAGAGCCCAAACTCCCTGCCTTTGGGGTGGGGGAAGGGGGCAACTCTGATCTGATTCATACTCAGAGAAGGAGTCAGCAAATCATGGCCCCTGGGCCAAATCTGGCCTACTGCTTATTTTTGTAAATAAGGTTTTATTTGAACAAAGCCAGGCTTATTTATTTTATTCTCTAAGGTACCTTTCATGCTCTAATTGCAGAGTTGGGTAGGAGAAAGTCACTCTGTCCAGCCCTTTACAGAAAAAGCACCAAGTCCTGAAGTCTACTTGCTGAGTTTTTTATCTTTTTGATAATGAAGCCAGCACCAAAAATCTTCCCAGAACAGCCATGTTTTCATTGTGTGATACTTGCTATCGAGTTGCAGGAGAACATTTGTGCTTCTAACGTGGTATGATTTAAGTACGTTCTTACCGATAAGCTAAAGGAAATAGGTCTCACACACAAAGTGAAAAACACAATTAGTATCAAGAGTTGAAATAGAGAAAATCATTTTCTGGAAGGATAAAGAGGTGGAGAGAGAAGAGCGTGAAAACTTATTAATGAAACAGGATCAGGTATGATGAGGTTGCACTTTAATATTGGCTGAGGATTTGGGCTGGGAGGAAGAGGGAAGATACTGTTCTTGTCTGTGTCAAAAGATGGTTGATCGTGGCATGAAGTCTGAAGTTTTTTCTCAGGACATAGGAAAGGAACGATTACTCTATACTTTTTTTTTTTTTTGGTTTGGGTTATATATATATATATGGTGCTTCGTCTGTTAAGTGAGTGATCTTCAGGAGTGTGAAGATACAGCACTTAGAACAGTGCCTGAAACATAGTATTTGCTATTAATTTTAGTACCCTATAGTGATGATTTCAAGAACTTGGGAAAAAATTAGCAAGAACAGTTATACATTACATTGTGTAGTGAAAGGGTAAAGATTTGTAACTTTTCGACTGAGTTTAAAGTGATGAGAATCATTCTTTTCAGTAAGGCTGAATAGAATACATATACATATATACACATATATAATCACTCACACACACACACGTATAAATATATACTCACAAACAGAAAATAGAAGATACCTGTTTTCAGGTCAGAAGACCAGGGTAGGATTTTCAAATGGATGACTTCAGATGGCTTTCGGGAATGTACTAGAGGTATGCTGTAAGAATGATTTCTTTAACAAAATAGATATTTTATAAGCTGTAGTTTGATCTTGAATGTCATTTGTGCTTGAATTTGCATAAACTGCTTTACATCTGAGGGACTTTTACCAGACACTTTCTGGCTCACTAGTTAGTTAAAAATCATTGTTGAGTACTGATAGTGTCAACCATGGAGCACTCCAGATTTAGAACTGCATATTCAATAAAACCATTAGATGTGGATATAGCAATTCAAGTGTTATAATTATCAATGTAAGAGAGTAATACAGAGAAAGATACTTCATATTTCAAAACCATTTTAAAATTCAAAGGACTTTCATATATTTAGTTTTATTTTACCCTCACGACAATATTACAAAGGGGAGTAGGTATTTATTAAGTAGTTAGCTTAACAATCAAGCACAAAATTAGCTCATTATAATAATATTTCACAGACACACACACACACAGTGGAGCGTGTGCTTTGGACAAAACCAGAAAAAATTGAGTTCAAAGAAGCCCTCTTTCTAGCTTTGCCATGTTGGTTGTTTTAACTGATACCACCTATTTACACATCTGAACTGCATCTTTAAACCAGATAATGGTGTTTTTTTTCACTTGTACAAATTTATGGGGTATACGTAAAATTTAGTTGCAGGCATAGAATACATAGCAATCAAGTCTTGGTAGTTAGGGCACCCATCACTCAGGTACAACGCATTTTTGTTAAGTATAGTCACCCTACTCTGCTGTCAAACGTTCAATTCATTCCTTCTTACTGTGTGTTTCTACCCTTTAACTCACTTCTCTTTACCCCTCGCCCTTCCCGGTCTCTGTTCACTCTCTCTCCCCTCTCTACTTTCACATGATCCCAATTTTTAGCTCCCACATGTGAGAACATACAGCGTCTGTCCTTTTGTGTCTGGCCTATTTCACGTGCCATAGTGACCTCCAGTTCCATCAGTGCTGCTGCTGACGACATGGTTTCATTTGGTTTTATGGCTGAACAGTATTCTTTTGTGCACCTGGGCCACATTGTCTTTAGCCAGTCATTTATTTATTTATGTATTTATTTTTAGGTTGCAGCCACCATTGTTGTTTGGCCGGCCGGGGCTGGATTCGAACCGGCCAGCTCAGGTATACGTGGCTGGCGCCTTAACCCGTTGAGCCACAGGCGCCGAGCCGAGCCAGTCATTTATTGACAAACACTTAGGTTGATTCTTTATCTTTACTACTGTGAATCGTAATGCAGTAAGTATGGGTGGGCAGGTACCCTTTGAAATATTAATTTATTTTCTTTTGGGAAGATACTTATTCGTGAGATTGCTGGTCATAGAGTAATTCTATTTTTAGATTTTTTTTTAGAAATTGCCATACTGTTTTCTATAGTGGAAAATTAGTTTAAATTCTTACCAGTAGTGGGGAATTTAAGTGTTCTCTTTTCTCTACTTCCTCAACAACATCAATCTTTTTAATGATGGCCATTCTGACTGGGTAAAATGGTATCTCATTGTAATTTCGATGTGAATTTCTGTAATGATTAGTGATGACGAGCATTTTTTTCATACACCTGTTAGCCATTTCTATGTCTTTTGAGAAATATTTATTTATTCACGTCCTTTGCTCACTCTTTCATGGGGCTATTTGTTTTGTTTCTATTGAGTTGTTTGAATTCCTTGTGTATTCTGGATATTAATCCCTTGTCAGACAAATAGTTTGCACATATTTTCTCCCACGAAACAGGTTGCTTTTCAGTGTGTTGATTATTTGCTGTGCCAAAGCTTTTAAGTTTCATTAGGTCCATTTGCCTATTTTTGTTAAGTTGCCTATGCTTTTGAGATCTTAGTCATCAATTCTTTGCCACCAATGTCCAGGACAGTTTTCCAAAAATACTTGGTCCAGTATTTTTATACCTTGGGTCTTATATTTAAATCCTTAATAAGTTTTGAGATGATTTCCTTTTTATGTTGAGAAAAAGGGGTCCAGTTTTGTCAGTGTGCGGTTATTTAATTTTCCCAGCCCCATTTATTGAAGAGGGTGCCCTTTCCGCAGGGCAAGTTCTTTTTAACTTAGTGAAAAGTCAGGTGGCTATAAATATGTGGCTTTATTTCTGGGTTCTCTATTCTGTTACATTGGTCTATGTGCCTATTTTTATATCAATACCACAGTGTTTTAGTTACTTTTGAAGTCAGGCAATGTGACTGCTGTAGCTTTGTTCTTTTTGCTCAGGATTGCTTTGGCTATTTGGGCTCTTTGGTGTTAGGATAGGTTTTTCTAGTTCTGTGAAAGACAACATTAGTATTTTGACAGTGATTGCACTGAATCTGTAGATTGCTTTCGACAGTGTGGTCATTTTAATGATATTAATTCTTCTGATCCATAAATTAGTTTCAGTTAGTTTGTGTCCCTTATAATTTCCTGCATCAGTGTTTTGCAGGTCTCCCTGTAAAGATATTTCATCTTCTTGGTTAAATTTGTTTCAGGTTTTTAATTAATTAATTTTTTTTAGAGTCCATGTTGATCTTGAACTCCTGGCCTTAAGTGATCCTCCCACCTCAGCCTCCCAAAGTGCTGTGATTATAGATGTGAGCCACTGTGCCTGGCTTATGTATTTTATTTCCTTTTGTAACTACTGTAAATAGCATGTCTTTTTACTTTGTTTCTCAGCTTGATATCACTGATGTCTAGAAATACTATTGATTTTTGTATATTGATTTTGTAGTCTGTAACTTTATTGAATTTACTTATCAAAGATAGGAGTTTGGGGGTGAAGTCTTAAGCCTTTTTATATATAAGATCACATCCTCAGTGAGGGACAATTTGACTTTCTTGTTTATAATTTGGGTGTCCTTTATTTCTTCTCTTTCCCAATTGTTTTGGCTGGGACTTCCAGTCTTATTTGAACAGGAATGGTGAACTTGGACATCTTTGTCTTATTCCTGTTCTTATAGGAAAGTCTTTCAACTTTTCCCCATTCAGTATGATGTTAGCAGTGAGTTTTTCATACACGGCCTGTATTATTTCAAATTATATTCCTGTTATTCCTACTTTATTTAGAGTTTTTATCATGAAGAGATGTTGAATTTCATCAAATGCTTTTCTTAATCTATGGATGATCTTATGATTTGTATTCTTCATTCTGTTGATTTGCGTGTAGTGAAACATCCTTGCATCCTTGATATAAACCCCGCTTGACTGTGTTATATTACCCTTTTGACTTTCTGTTGGATTTGCTTTGCTACTTTTTTTTTTTTTTTTTTTTTTTTTTTTGAAGTTTTTGGCCGGGGGTGGGTTTGAACCCACCACTTCGGGCATTTGGGGCTGGTGCCCTACTCGTTTGAGCCACAGGTGCCATCTGCTTTGCTACTATTTTGTTGAGGATATTTATATGTATATTCATCAGTAATATTGGTCTGTTGGTTTTTTCCCTTATGTTCTTGTCTAGTTTTGGTATTAGGGTAATGCTGGACTCATAGAATGAGTCAGTGAGAATTCCCTCCTCTTTGATTGTTTAAATAGTTTCAGGAGGATTTTTCTTTGACCTTCTTAGTATATTCAGTAGAATTTGGCTGTGAAGGCATCTGAACCTGGACTTTTTATTTTTGATAGAAAATTATTATTACTGGTTTCATCTTGCTAGTCATTATTGGTCTGTTCAGGTTTTTAATTATCATTTTTTATTTCAGAATATGAAAGGTATACAAATAGTTTTGTTATATGGTCAGAACTGTAAATGTGCCCATCACCCGGATAGAGTTCACTGTACTTGTTAGGTGGGTATTTGGCTCCCCTGGTTCAAGTTTGCTATCTTTTCCTGATACAATCTTGGTACCTTTTGTGTTTCCTGCCATGTATCCATTTCTTCTAGGTTTTGTCCGCATATAGTTATTCTTAATAGTCTTTCTGTGGTATCGGTTGTGAGGTCTCTTTTTTCAGTTCTGATTTTGTTTTTTTAGGGGGTATTCTTTCTTCTTTTCCTGGTCAGTCAAAACTAGCCATTTGTTAACTTTGTTTGTTTTCAAAGAACCAACTTTTTCTTTCATTGACCTTTGTATTGATTTTTAAGTCTAAATGTTAGCTATGATTTGATCTTTATTATTTCTTTTTGTCTGCCAATTTGGGGTTTGATTTGTCCTTGTTTTTTAGCCCTTGAGGTAAATTGTTACAGTATTAATTTTTAATTTTTCTACCCTTTTGATGTAGGCAATTATTGCTGCAAACTTTTCTTTCGGTACTTCTTTACCTATATTCCATGGGTTTTGGTATGTTTTCATTTCCATTTGTTTCAGGAAATTTTTTTATTTACACTTTAATTTCTTCATAGATCCAGTGGGGTAATTCTGGAGTATGTTGCTTAATCCCTACGGATTTTCATAGAACTCAAAGATCTTGGTGTTAGTTTCTAGTTGTATTCCCTTGTGATCTTGTTACCTCGCTTTAGCTGTTGAGGTCTCAGAAAGGGGAAGGGGAGACAGCACAGTCAGGAGTGCTCCCTGCAGCAGTTCTGTCCCAGGCCTCCTGGCAGCTCCTCATATCATTTCTAGGGTAGAGAAAGGTTCTTGTATATCTAGAATTACACAACTCCATAGAAAGGAGGTGGGCTGCCTACCGTCTCTGACTCACCCTTTCCCCACTTAGGGAAATCTCTCCTGGTTCTCAGCGGATTCTGGCCAAGCAGTCTGCTCTCTTTCTTCTCCTGCCTTGCTTTGGCTGATCCCTTTCACTTTTATGTTGAATTCTCACTTAGATAATGATTTCAAAGTGTAATTGTCCTTATTCTATTTTGGTTCTTCTAAGCATGGAAGAAGGGTTCTTCTAAGTGTGGAGATGTGTCTAGTCAGCCATTTTCAAGTCCCTCCACACTGCTAGGGGTTATTGAGAAACACCTAAGGTTAGGTTTGTAAATTACCTGGGTCAGAGTAATAGGCAATGAATTCTGGTTACTTTTCTACTTACCCTCTGCTGAATGCATCCAAAATTTGAGAAATCAACTTAAACTTGTTAAATGGGTTTGTGATGATTGGAGTAGAAGAAACTATACCTATAAAAGTACCAGGAATAAAGTGCTATAACCTAAGGTGAGTTAGTTTCTAAGGTATACATGAATTTTGCTCCAGTGTCCTGATACCCACGGCAAAAAGCTAAGCTTGTTAATTACTTGATGGTCACTGCAAGCAGCAGAAAGCATACACATTCAGACAGAAACAAACCTTTTTTTGGAATTAAGTTAAATGTGAATTTGTGTGAGTCCCTTTAAAACTTTCATTTGCAAGCACAGCGGACAGTGCTTGTCAGTAACTTTCCAAAAACAACAAATACCAATGAGACAGTTTTCATATCACTGCTCCATAAAGGCTCAGGGTAAAACCTTATATCATCAATCAGTGAAGGCATTTCTAAGGTAGAACTGAGACAAGTTGGTCCAAGTATATTGCTTCCTGTTGATCTAACTTAAAATGTTAAAATCTAGGATATTTGGCAGGTCCATTAGACTGTCTTTTTAAAATATCAGGTGTCTGAAGCTAGCGCTTGGCAGGTGCTGGCTCATAGACAATTCTTGACTGAACTCTCTTCAACTACCCACAGTGTAATTATCCTTTGCTGTTAGCTAACACGAAAGCCATATGCTTTAGGTATTAGACACGAGGGAAACACAGTTATCCTTATGTTCAGAAAGTTAAGAGTTTTGCTCACGTTCTTGCCAAGTCAGAGGGCCAACCCATTTTAGGAGAGGCTTGGGAAACAGGAGTATCTCTAATTGGTATTTTCCTTATGAAAGAGCTGTCTTTCCTCACGCTCTTCCAAGAAACGCTTGGTTGCACTCCCCGAGTTCTGTGCTTTACAATGCACAAAGGACAAGTGTCATCTTTGTTTTACAGAGATGAAGTGAAGTAACTTTTCTAAGGTGGCAGTTGGCAGCACAGACATTACTAGAATGTTCATTTCTGATTTCCTGGACCAGAGAGGTTCATAGTAGCCTGTATTGCTTAATCTGATGAAAAAAACTTATCATGAATTCTTCTTGAGGGTATTACTTCTGCCATTTCTTATATTCAATCTATTACAGATTCAGTTGTCAATGATGCTGTTTCATGTCATAACAATCTGTGTTTCTGTAGATGAGATTTTTCATACTTACTTAGTGCTCTGAAATATGTTTTCAAGTACTTTGGCCTGGTCATGTAGGAGGAAATGAGTTTTTAAAAAAGTCTATTTCACATTATTTATGTTGCTTTAGAAATATTTCCATGCCTTTTTATGGTTCTTCTTTTAAAAGGCCATATAACTCAAAGATTTGAAAGACAGGGTGTGCTTTGGAAGTTTAAAGTCAGCCACCCTGTTCACATATTTGACTCATAAATGGAATTATGTCAGGGCTGGTGGCAATTGTTTGAGAGATTAGACTGATGTTTGTACAATTCTCTACTCATTTATTTTTATGATTCTTTTACTGATAATATTTCAGCTTTTATATGCTACATCTCTGACACCTGCAGGTTAGAGGGATTATGGACATAATACAGGAGCTTAATTTTTAATCCAATATTGCACCTGCACTCTTGATGTAGTATTTCTTTATAATTATCTGTCTTCAGTAAGAGCAAGATTCTCAGACATGAGAAGTAAAACAAATTCTTCTGGGTCTCGCCATGGTGAGACCCATAAAATTTGGCGGCAAGAGCCTCCGTCTTTATTATACCCTTTATTACAAAGAAGAAAGTCTAAGTTCTGAAAGGTTCAAAGCAAAAAATGGAACTTCTCCTTTTCCCAGTACTATTCGCTTAGGAGTTATAGATAAAAACAGTTTGATATGAAGTCCCTTTTGCATAATTTTGGTATATATTTAGTCTCAACAATTTAAGACTCATCAAAAAAGGAATATGAATATATTGGTGCAATAGATTAGATTAAAGAAGATTTTATTTTGGGAACAATGACAGCTGTTCAGTGAAGTACCTTCAAATGTGCATGTGTGATTTTTATGTCATGTTTAGAAACAATAAAACAATTACATAAAATGATAAAATATGACAAACGTAAGATATCTAACAAGTGTCCATTCTAGAACCAATCAAGACCTCTCAGTAAAGTTATTTGTAAGTAATTGCATTCTCTTTTGTTCCTGGTTCATTCAATTAGATACAAGTCGATGTTGATTTCCAGGGGCCACAGGAGAATTTTTTGTGCCTCAGAAGTTTAGAGAAAAACGTTTGTGATCTCCATAAAGACTATTAATAAGTTTGTGTGAGTTAAAAATTTGCATATTTTTCTCTACTCCAACCACTTCAACTGAGACTAGTGTTCATTTCGCAAGGCTACATCACACAGCTGTGTGACCCAACTCTGTGGCTGTCCTCGCTCTGTGCCTCTGCAAAGCATCTTTATTGATCTCAGGAGAGGATTATTAGGACCTCTGAAGTACGTAAGGATTGCACAGGGGTATGCAAGGAAAGTCTGAGCTTCCCAAGGGCACATGCAAGGTAGGGACTCCAAACTCTTCTCTTATTCCTTCAAGATTAAGCACAGAGGTTGCCTAGACTGAGAAGCTGTCCAGGATCCCCCAGGCCTGGGCCAACTGACCCTCCTAAGTTTCTGTCATTCTGCATTCTTTTATAACTTCCTGTTACTTGAATTTCTAAGTGTTAAACCCTTCAAGGTAGGACTTAGATCTCAGCAATTGTCTCTCTACCTCTTAGTGCATTTCCTGACAAAACAAGTCTCTCCATATGCATCTATTAAATGAATGAATATGCAAATGTATGAACAAATGTTTGCTAATTTCTCCATCCCCCTTTTAAGCTTCATTAGGATTTTCCCAATCAGCAACACCAGTTGATTAACACACTTATAATGGCCAGCTTGCTCGTTGCTGAGACATGGCTTGGGTGTCACCACTTCTGTAATTCTTAGAGAGGGGACTGGTCATTCTGACCTCTGCACCAAATTGAACCAGGGCCTGATAATTCTGACACTTTTCTTGACAAGCACATTTAGAAATTTGGGACAGTACTTCCTGTTGAAGTACCCTGAAATTCTGTCCCAGGAATTAAACACCCTTTTCACAGGAAGTCCTATTAAGACAATGCCAGCACCCTGCTTATTTTGCTTTGTGGTGGAAGAGCTAAAATATACCTGGTGATCAGGGTCAGAACCCCTGAGGGCATCCCCCCATCAGATGCAGAGTAGAGCTGTGGCTCAGCAGGAGATGGTGGGATGTGATTTCAGAGAGATCTGCAGGTCTCCTGTGCTCCAGCTCCCTGTCCTTGGCACGACAGCTCAAAAATGAACACTCTGGTGAGAGTCCCAACATTTTCCATAACTGAACTGCAGTTGTTTGGTTTCTTGCCTTATTTCTTCACAAGTCTTTAAACCCTTGGAAGGCAGGGTTATATCATATTCATTGTTGTATTTTAGTCCCTTATACGTTATTAGGGACTAAATAACCTAAGGTAACCTAAGACCTGGCAGTTGTGGTGGCTCACTCCTGTAATCCTATCAGTCTGGGGGAGTGAGGCAGGTGGATTGCTTGAGCTCAGGAGTTCAAGACCAGCCTAAGCAAGAGTGGGACCCTGTCTCTACTAAAAACAGAGAAACTAGCTGGGTGTTGTGGTGGACACCAGTAGTCCCAGCTATCCCAGCTACTTGGGAGGCTGAGGCAAGAGGATCCCTTGAGCCCAATAGTTGGAGGTTGCTGTGAGCTGTGACACCATAGCACTCTATCTAGGGTGACAGCGAGACTGTGTCTCAAAAAACAAAAAGAAGAAAAAAAAGCTAATGCATAAGTAATTTTTTTTTCTTAGTGAGGGATATTAAAGTCAGGAATTATATCAGAAATATCAGGAAGCTGAGATGTGTTTATTATGTTCCCGTCATCACTGAGAAAAACAGAAAATTAAAGCAAACAGCTTCCCCCTGTGTGCACTGGAGAAGTAAGCCTGGGATTCTCGCATTGCACAGACCTACATTGTAGAAAATTCAGTTCAGTTACACTTAGAACTACTAAAACAGAGGTAAAGAAGATCATCCTCAAATTGTTAATTCTTGGAATTAGTTTTAAGAACTGTAGAAAAGGAGAGGGGAAAAGTATAATTATGGGAATTGTTGAAATAAGTGAATAGTGCAGAAAAGAATGAAGCAATACGTTAGCTTCATCTCTCCTGCCTGAGAATTTAACTTACCGTTTTTAAAGGACAGTCAGAAGTGGTCATGAATGTCTCCATTCATTCACTCGCTTAACAACTATCCGCCAGGCAGTATGTTTGGTTTGAGAGACACACAAAACTTAGTTCAGGATTTCGTGGAGGACAATGTCTAGTGGCCAGAGAAATGTGCAAAACAATAAAGTAGACAGAATAGGCTAGATGTCACATCAAGGCATTACAGAATACACGGGAAGGGAACCTAACAATCGGGACGGATGAGAGAAAGCTTTACGGAGAAAATGACACCAACGCTTAGTCTTGAAATCTTGAAGGCTAGGGAGAGGAAAAAAGTCTAAGTGAGAGCCATACAGGTTTAACAAAGAACACTCAAAATACAAACCAGCAAGCACAGAAGACCCATTATGCTCCATGTCAAGGAATAAAACTACTTATTTTGGAGTACAGAAAGCAAGACACGGGGTTATAAAAGATAAGAGTGAAAGACACGCAGGGCAACTTTGAAGGAGCTTGACCCAGTAGTATAAACAGTATGGGGCTATTAAAGGGATTTATGCCTAAAAATCACACTTGGATGTTAGAGAAATGAAGGATAGATTCAAGAGAGAAAATGCTGATGTTAAAGGATTGTGGGAAGAGTCCAGAAAAGAAATATAATAGTTTGAGCCAAGGAAGTGGTAGGGAGAGAACAAAAGAATATTTTCTGGAAACATTTGAGAGGTCAAGTTGAAATAATTTTGTATACATGATATATAACGTACAATGTAATTTATGTATATATAATATACAGTTTAATTTATAAATATGTGTTTATATGTGAAACAATCTATAATTTATTTTATATAAATATATTTATGTATTATTAATATATATTATGTTTTATATTATATATTTTAATTGTAATAAATATATTTATACCATCTATTTAAGTTTTTTTTTTGAGACAGAGCCTCAAGCTGTCACCCTGGGTAGCGTGCCATGGCATCACAGCTCACAGCAACCTCCAACTCCTGGGCTCAAGTGAGTCTCCTGCCTCCGCCTCCCAAGTAGCTGGGATTACAGGTGCCTGCCACAGTACCTGGCTATTTTTTGTTTGCAGCCATCATTGTTATTTGGCAGGCCCCGGCTGGATACGAACCTGTCAGCTCAGGTGTATGTGACTGGCGCCTGAGCCACTTGAGCCACAGGCGCCTCCTATACTGTAAATTTATGTACACAATTATGTTAAATTTATATAATTTATGGTTATGTTTAATATAAATTATGATTTATACTTAATATATACTTAAACATTAATACATACTTATATATACATGTATATTATGTATATAATTAAGCAACTTTACAGATGCAGTCTATTTAGAAGATATATACTCTGTATTACAAAAACCAGTGACCAGAATCTGGTCATCGGCATTTATGCCTTACCTCCAATATTTCTGTGGTTGGGATTAAATGGTTGGGTTTAGTGACTTAGGGCCTATTTATCAAATCCTCACATTTTCACGACCAAGGACTTATCTGTGGAATTCAAGGACATCTAATCTTTTAGTTTCTGAGCACAATTAAGAAATGCTTTGAGTTTGAAAATTAGAATTATAACTATTCCAGAACAACCAAATGAATCCTGTTTTAATTTACTAGACTACTCTATACTAAATGTCTCAACAAGGAATCAATAATCTTAGGCATTTTAGCTCTATAAGATAAATGGAATTTAACATCCACGCAATCCTATTTTAACATTATTAACCAGGACTATGCAAATTAGCAGCATTTTGGCCTATGCCGACACTTCATTAACACTTCATTAAGAAGACTCAGCTCTGGTCCTTGAGAGTGTGCCAAAGAAGGAATATTTCTTTTCCTTGAAATCCACATATTTTTCCCCAAAGCACCAGAGCTTCTTGGAATATCTATTAATATTTATATATATTTTAGCTGTATTAAAACAAAAAACCTTATGGCTTCTGCTAACATCCCTAAATATCACTAAGGGCCAGAAGTACTCAGAGTGTCCTTCCAAGGATTAACTTCAGATCCATTGAACTGGCAGCACTTGAGAATGGTTGTCTTGACAGGTGACCCTCGTGGTGGTGTGAGGTTAGAAAGAAATCTTGAATGGGTGAGTTTGTTTCATGCATCCATGTATTCATTTATTTAATATGTATTTAATTAGGGTGGTGTCTCAGTGAGTAGGGCGCTGGCCCCATATACCGAGGGTAACGGGTTTGAACCCTGCCCCAGCCAAACTGTGACAAAAAAATAGCAAGGTGTTGTGGTGGGCTCCTGTCGTCCCAGCTACTCAGAAGGCTGAGGCTAGAGAATTGCCTAAGCCCACGAGCTGGAGGTTGCTGTGAGCTGTGATGCCATGGCATTCTACTGAGGGCAACAGAGTGCCCTTAAAAAATATGTAAATATATATATGTATTTAATTAAATTAAGTATTTAATAAGTACTGAGTGTGGTCTAAGCATCCTTCTTTGAGTTTCTGAGAATAAAAGATAAATAAATAGGTTTTTATCACTATCCTTGAGGGTGTGGTTGATTAGCTGGGGAGACTGCATGTAAACACATACATTGCATCATGGTGTGTCGAGTTTTAGAAGAGAATTATGAACATCCTGCTATGGGAGTCCTGCCCCTAGGACACTGACTTAGGGGAATGGGTATTTGGTCTGAGCCTTTAAAGATAATTAAGAATTTTCCATGGTAAAGAAGTGTGTGTATGTATCTGTGTGTGTTGCTGGTAGTGGGGGCGGGATGAACTTTGGCAAAGCTCTAACTTGTATAAAATTCCCAAAGCCTGAGAAAGAATGGGGTACCGAGAAGATAAGTACTGTTGGAACACAGAGTATTTGACCCACAGACCTCTCCTGCATAATTTTAACTGGATAGCTGGACCTCTGTCACTTTACCCTGTAAGTCCTGTTAGAAGGAAGCCCTATTAGAAGCCCTAGGGAAATTTTCAGTGTGTAAGACTACCACTTACTGAGCCATAATTGAGGCTATGGTAGACTTGTGAGTCTGGAACACCTAGGACCTGAGACTGCTGAGGCCCCACACTAACCCCAGGAGAGGCCTCCACTTTTTACTTCAGTAACTTGAAGACCTGAAATTAATGTGGTGGATGATCAGTTGCTCACAACTGGTAGGTTTATGTTTGTCTGCAGTATGGCCCGGACTTCCCTATTTCTCTTTCTCTGTGGAACTATAATTCCATCCTGCAAGTACAGGCAAAATAAATGTCAGCATCTGTGTGCTCGGCGTGCTGAGAGGTGCATTTTTACACTGTCAGTAAGGTGCACGCATGCACACTGCAGCCAACATGCTGAGATGAAGTGTCCCTTTGTTAAGAAAAGATGGCAAAATGCAGACCACATTTGAACAGTGACCTTTCGGGAATGTCTAGTCAGTTTCATGAGGAGCTAATTCATCATTAATTCATCATTAATTAACTGCTGCCAGAAAAAAAATCAGACAACTCCATTAAAAAGTGGGTAAAAGACATGAACAGAAACTTTTCAAAAGAATGACCAGTGAATGTATGAAAAACGCTCAATGTGTCTAATCATTAGGGAAATGCAAATCAAAACTACCG
Source organism: Perodicticus potto (assembly GCA_963574655.1). Classification (NCBI taxonomy): domain Eukaryota; kingdom Metazoa; phylum Chordata; class Mammalia; order Primates; family Lorisidae; genus Perodicticus; species Perodicticus potto. Next base: position 29,792 of record CAUYRH010129551.1, read on the forward strand.
TGAGATATCACTTAACTCCAGTAAGAATGGCTCGTATCAGAAGTCCCCAATGACTAGTGCCAGCATGGATGCAGAGAGAAAAGAATACTTACATACTGTTGATAGGACTGAGAATTGGTACAGCCTCTATGGAAAGAAGTATAGGGACAACTCAAAAAAGTAAAAGTAGACGTAACATTTGATCCAGCAATCCTACTGCTGGGTATCTACCCAAAGGTAAAAAAAGACATTTTATAAAAAATACCTGCACTTACATGTTTACAGCGGCGCAATTCACATTGCCAAGATGTGGGAACAACCCAAGTGCTCATTAATACAAGAGTGGATTAATAAAATGTGGTCTATGTAGGAGGTGTGACAATTACGTTAGGAATCTCATCCTAGAAAAAGTGCTTCATCCCTCATTGCTAAATATCATGACAGTCACCAGACAGCCATGGTGAGTACTTCAAAGGTGACCTTCATACCTCAATGACGTATGTAGCCCTTTTTCTAGGAAGAGTTCAAAAACTTAATTGTTTGACCTTGTGTACCATGAAGCACTACTGAGCCATAAAAAGAAATGGTGAACTAAAGCCTCTTGCATTAACCTGGCTGGAACTGGAGACCATTTGTTTAAGTGAAGGATCACAAGAATGGAAAAATAAACAGCACATGTGCTCATTATTCAATTGGAACATATGGAAATAATACTCACTGGAAATGAAGCAGGTGGGTGGGGAGGGGATGGGTAAATTCACGTCTAACTGGTACAGTCACACAATCTGGGTGATGGGCACACTTACAGCTTTCACTCAATCCGTACAAAACTGATGTACGTATCCAAAATGTCTGTACCCCTGTAATATTCTAAAATAAAAAAGAAATTAACTTCTTCTGCGATCCTACTGTGGGAATAGCACCAGATTAGATGCTTTTTCTTTATAGATGGTCCTTGGGTTGGTAAAATCTTTCAGTCCTTGTAGGATCCTGAAGACGGATTATTAGTTCCTTGAGGGCAGGAGCTGCTTTTGTTTTGTGTACCACTGGCACTTAACTAAAGTATCTGCTATTTATTGAATGAACAAATGTTTCCTGTACAGTATTACATAACATTTTTATTAGATATTTTTGAAGGCTCAGTTCTTATGTATTTAAACTTGGAGGATGAGAAAAAGCATTGCCAGGCTGTATATTGGGAATTTTCCTATATATATGTATTGTGATCTTATTGTTTTTAGTAAAGTATCACGAGAATGGAAAAGCAAGTATCCAGTGTACTCAGTACTAAGATGAAGCCAGTAGAGGAACTGACACCCACACAGGAGAAAAACTAATTTAATTCAAGTTGGGGGAGAGGTTAGGGAAGAGGCAGAGGAGGGAGGGGGATGGGTGTGCCCCCTACCTAGTGAGCACAACGTAAGGTGCTTGGCACACCTCCTGAGGGCGGCCCACAAATGACGGGGGACTTTACCTAACAAACACAAAAATCATTTGTACCCTCATATTAATCTGAAATAAAAATGCAGTGTTGTAATCTTCTTTGGAAACAAAGAAAAATAGACATCTTAAAGACCATATTGAGGGTTCAAAGGGTGAGTGTGTCTTAGCTAAAGATGAAAAGAAACGACGCCAAAATAGATTTCTTCATAGTAGTCAGTATGAGCCAGCGAGAAGAATGGCTTAGCGTCACTGACTTAACCTTGGTCTGGTTAAGTGAGACTCTCATCTTTTGCCCTAGGAAAACAACAGAGAGGGGAAAACCCTCTGCCTGAGCTAATAGTTTTTGGGTAGAGGGACAGGCTAAATCAGGAGGCGGAACCCTGTTTGAAGGTCTGAGTCCTGGCCACAGCCTGGGCCTCATATCCACAGTTGTTTTTGCATTTACTAGAATCATCCCTGGAGACCGAACACTCCACCTCTGTTTCTCCTGAGGACAGGAAAAGCCAGACAGCACAGCTGAATCACAGTCCGGGGCTGCATCTGCTGTAAGCTGTATCTACTCTGAGGGCCTGCCTGGCTGGTGGGAAGAGTCTTACAGGGGACAGGGTCAGCACACGGCCAGCCTGCAGGCAAGGCCGTGCCCATTGCTGATCAGGGGAAGGGTCCAGGAACTGGGCAGTGAAGGGCGTGGTCGTGGGATAGCCCTGACCTTCCAGGCTGAGATTAGGACTAGAAACACGGGGCCTCGAAACAGGAGGAAATCACCTCTTTGTTCACAATTCTGACAAATGAGAATCCTTTCCCTTTTCTTTTTTAAATATGCTTGATACATTCTCTACATTGTTTGAAACATACAGAGAATTTTGAGACAACAGATTGTCTATAAACAACTCAATCCGCTACGGTGGCCTTTCTGTGATTCTTCTAGAAATAACCATTTACAGAGCAAGAACACTAAATGCCTGTCTCACTTATATCAACCTAATGCCAACCAGAGGAAGGGTTCATTGAATTTTTCATTTTTGCTTTAATTATCTCTCAGTTACTGAGCTCTGTCTGTAAGCCTTATTCTCTGTTTGATATTTATATACATCACCTCTGGCTGGAGGAAGGTGCTGACCATCACTGGATATGCAAGAGATATTCAAAACAAAGCCTGCTTCTTTCTTTTCTTCTCTCTCGCTTTCAAAGTCCTGTGTTTAAAGAAACCATGAGCTGACATTTCTAAAGGGGAAAAAAAAACCCACAATGCTTCTGCTCTTAGCATTAGAGGCTTCAGGAGGAATAAACAATTGATAAGTGTTCTAGTCTGAAATGATACCTCATGCGTTACTGACTTTTCCAGAGAAACAATGACGTGGTGGCTGTATTGTGGTATTATATTGGCAGGAAAGTTGGTTTCATAACAGGAATGCTTCTTTTTCCTTAGTAAAACAAGGTTTCTGTTGCACGTGAATTTAGATATCCTACTTGTTAGAATAAGGACCAGCATTTCCAAGGAAGTTTCTGGCAATCACTTGGAGAATTTCAAATTAACACTAGCTACGAGGTTAATGTTTGCTTCCTTTGCTAAAACTGCAAAGAAGATGAAGTGTAGACTCATGGAACTACCTTTCAGGCTATTTGCAAAAAATGACCATCTCATTACTTGGTGGATTTGGGGTATGTGTGTGTTTCCTCTCATAGTGTTTCAGAATGGTGGTGTCTGATAAAAACAAATTATGGATTCTGATTTCTGCTAAGTGAAAGAATTTTAGAAAGAGCAGTTTCCTTGACATAGTTGTTTTACCTTTAATACAAATTAGGACATAACTGATTCACCTCCCTCAGTGGTTGGAGGGCAGCTTATGGAGAGAATGATTGGAAGTCCTGTGAATATTCCACTGGCAGAGAAATGGTTATTATCAATAATAATAGTAACGAACAGGGAGGGATTCAGCTAAAGAAGTTGAAGGCAAGACATTGTCACACTGTTTTCTTATGATTAAAAAAAACTCTGGCTTTCTTGTGCACGTGACAATTCCAATTGTGTTGGAGAGAATAGGAACTCTAAATGCAGCCCTTGGTTGTCTGAGGAAGTCTTGACAGAGACAGACTTCAGGTGAAGTCTCAACTGTGTCACTCACTGTCTGAGTTTTAACATGAAGATTTTTAGAAGATAATTTGTTTATCCTTAATGTAACCTCAGGATGCATTCTCCTAGATTATCATAGAAGAAATGTTACCTAAAAATAGAAAATATTCCTGAGATTGCTTCAGGCGTGAACACAAATTTTCCTGCCAACCTTGAAGGTTATCAGCATTTTCATATGCACTCCTATTCTTCCAGGTTGCCCAGGACTAAACAGTAATGTGACTAGAAATGGGAGAAAAGGAGATTATTCTCAGACTGAAAAAAAAATACTATTTCTCAAAGCCAAGTGCACTGACGATCTCTGTATACCTACTCGGTACATACCTAAGTCTGTGCAAAGAAAGGTCTTACGCCTTTAGCTATATGGACAAAATACAAAAGCTAATAGCTGATATTCAAATCCTTTTACTATTTTCTTCTCAAATGTCAATTTATGTTGAAGAATAGATACTCTTAAAAAATATGTGAAATTACTGTTAAAGCAATATATGAAATTATTGGAAAGAGTAAATCACAAATATTTTAGTTATAGGGTGTGGTTTCCATGTAGGAATAAGAGAGGTAAGATTCGGGCGGTGCCTGTGGCTCAAAGGAGTAGGGGGCTGGCTCATTATGCCAGAGGTGGTGGGTTCAAACCCAGCCCCAGCCAAAAACAGTAAAAAAAACAGAGGCAAGATTCATAGGCAATTCACTGGATTCAGTAATTTCCTTTTGTTTATGAAAAGTGGCCTTAGCACAAAAGAGTATATACTTTGGATAATTAGAAAGAAGGGGGCAAGGGCAGGGAGGCTGGGGAGCTTTAGGGAGCATCTATGATGCTAAAGTCCAATCTTTATTTCTTAAGCATCAGGAAAAGAGCAGGATCACGTTCTGAAATTACAGTGTGGGACTTACAACTGCTGTGATAGCGGTGGAGCCCCAAGACGTTTCCTGATGAAGATCAGATATCAAGTTACTTTGGAGGCACTTTGCTTTTGTTTTTAAGCAGATGTTCACAGGGTTGTAGTCTTTATTAAATAATAGCACCAGGGGAAATGTTACAGACAGGAATGTGTCCTGTCCATCACAGTTTAGATCGGTTTGGTAAAGGATTAACAATGATTTGGAAAATCTCACAGCTAGTTCGATGTCAGGATTTTAGGAACACTCTGTGCTGTGGCCAGAAAGGTGACTTTGAACCTCTGGGGGTAGTCATTTACCCAACCGAGCCACGTATGTTTTATTCAAGACCCTCTCTTAAGACTTTGGAGAGACTCGTAAACAATTATGAGACACGGTCTCTGGTCCAAAAGATCTTGCAATTTGGTTGGGGAAAAATTTTAGAGAGGTATGAAAAATGAACGGGACAAGGCAATCCATGTAAAGTGTCCAGTGAAAAGGAAAGCAAAGGGGGTGATGCCTGTGGCTCAAGGAGTTGGGTGCTGGCCAATATTCTGGGGTTGGTAGTTTCAAGCCTGGCCCTGGCCAAAAAAAAAAAAAAAAGAGAGAGAGAAAAGAGAGAGAGAGAAAGAAAAAGAAAAGAGAAGGAAAGGTTAAAGGGAAATTGTATATGAGGGAAGGTTCTTTATTTCAAATCAACAAAAATACTCTTGATGACTTGAACAGAAGAGAATTTATTTGAAGACGTTTAAGAGCTGCCAAGAAGTCTTGAGAGTCTGGCTTAGAGACCTGAGAACTCCAAGTTTGGGGAACCTAGAAACCAGGCTTGCAGGAGTGTCCCAAGCTTGGAGATACCAACGGTGCCGGGATTTGAAGAAATGGTAAGTGTTAGAGCGCTCTAAGTTGTGGAAACTTTATGTGGTGTTTCTTATTCCTCCATAGATGTAGAGACAATGTTTATAGTGTGCTAGGGACAAGGCATAGAAAGAAAATCAAGTTGGAAAAATAAGCAGGAACCGGTTTATGGAAGGCTTTGCTGACCTTGCAACTCTCTCTTCCTGGCAGTGAGGATAGTTGGAATGTTTAGCAAGAGTATAATAGGGTACAAGTGACATTACAATGCTGTTCTCTATAGAGGTAAAAGTTCAAGGGAAATAGCCACTTCGCTCTTTATTCCTGCATTTGGATCCTGCCTGTGGATGGTCTGTTCCTGGGCTGGTTACCTTCCTGGCAGCAGCCTTCACCAGGCCTTCCCTAGGGCAGTGCTTCTCAAAAGAGCAGGCAAAGGCCACCTGTACCCGTGAGACAGGGACACTTGTTAAGAGGCATCTTCCCAGGGCTGTCGAGAGTTAGACTCTCTGGGAGCTGGGGGTGGGGGAGACCTGCACTTTTATTAAGTGTCCGGAATGATCCTTCTGTGCACTGATGTTCATGAACCATCACCTTAAATGCACCAGACAAGTCCAGAGCAAGGCTAAGGTGCCTCCTGCCTGCTGCTGTTCTTTCTCTCCCCTCCTCTCATTTTGCATAGGTTGCCCCCTCCTCCTCTGCATTGTGTCTCTCACCCAAGAAATGCTCCTCTCCTCGGCACTCACTGTGTGCAAAATACTGGTAAATGCTTTTATGGACACTGGAGACTTAACACGTGCTGAGGGCATAAAAATACCTGTCTATTCAAAATAAGAGCCAGCAGAAAATCTGAGCCATTCCAGGGGAAGCCTTCTACCGTCAGGATGTTCAACATATGCTCAAAGGAAGGCTCACTTTGATTTGCAAGGTTGGTGGGACCTGAATCAGAGTAGTGGGGAGTTCGAGCTGTTGGTCAAAGCACAGCAGCTGGTGAAAAATGAATGGCAGCAATCAGGGTGATGAAGGCGGGCTCCTTCAGATCAGCTCTGAACGTTCCTGAGGGATGAAGGGTTGCTGACGAGGCCTCAGGAATGCTTGGCTGGCTTGACCCCCGTCACTCACTGGTCTTGCTTTCAGTGTCATAAGGAGAAACATTTATTTACCATGTACTGTGTACTGGGAATTGCACCCAGGCCTTTGTAGATATCAAACTTATTGTTTATAGAAATTCAGTCACTAGAACAATATCTAGCACATAGTGGGCTTTGAATGTTATTGGTCATCAATATTATTGCTTTCTTCAATTACTCATTCACTTATTCATTCATTAAATGCTGGGCAATGTTCTAGGGATTCGGGATTGCAGCAATTACTACATGTAAAAAAGGAATATTTGCGATCATGCTGTCTATATTCTAGTGTTGAGTGATGTTTTATATCCTCCCTATTTAATAGATAATCAAAGTCCCATTTCACAGATGAAGAAACCGAAGCCGGGAAGTTAACTTGCTTCAGGTCAGACAGGTAGGAATTCGTAAAGTCTAGCTGTGGAAAACCAATTTTCACATCTGTTTGCTTTCCAAACTCACGATTTCTACAGTCTCATTACAGCTTCAGACAGATTTTTGAATAGAAAGCGATCTTCTTTCTTCCGGATTGTGCCCCCTCTGGAACTGAATGTCTTAGAGAGCAGCTTTTATGCAGTACGAAGCCACAGAGGGCTGAGAAGTCCAAGGGCAAACTGTTAGCCCAGTCTCAGCATGCTGTGCAGAAATCAAAAGGCTCCGGTCGAAATACTGGAAACGGACTCTAGAACTGTACATCTGCGTGGAAATATCCCTCCCTGGGATACACCCTGTCCTGTGCCCAAACTACAACCCTCCCTGGGATATTTCAGCCCATTCCTCTTGGGAAGGCGTGGTGCTCCTGCTGAGGAAGTGTCTGGTCAACAGTCTGCACCCCGGGAAGCAGTGGAAGGGTGTTCTCGGGGCTCTCACCCCTGCACCCTTTCTTTCTTCCCGCTCATCCTGCTGCTATTCTGCTCTGAAGGTCTGGTGTATGGATACGCCACAGCTTACAATGATCTTAAAAAAATTGCTGCCTAAGACATGTAATGCCTTTCTCTTCCAGAAAGCAGTATGTGCATTTGGGAAGAAGGCTGCTTGGCCTACAGGAATGATATCTTGCCAAGGGTCACCTAGAAAGTCTGAGGCTCAGGAAGACGCCCCTCCTCTCTGCAAACTGCCCCCCACCAGCAGTATTGAGGACGTTCTCCTTCGAGTGCATTCCATTTTGCTAATCCTTCTTTTACAAGGCTTATTGCAGTCTAAGCTGCTTGATATGTAGCTGTGATGGTGGCCTCCTTGTGAGACGAGACTACACCTGCATCTTGAAGCCTGCAGTGCCGAGAATAGTCTTTGCCCTTGGCAGGAGTGCCACGGAGGTTTGGGGCAGTGAGGGGAGCTGGAGGAGTTCTTCAGAGGAGGTTTGGAACTGGAGAAGTCCTTCTGGGAGAGGGCAGATTAAAGGGCAGGGTGTGAGCTTCCACTTTGAGTATATTCAGGATGATTTGCCATAGATGGTGTGAGCATCCAAGTCATTCTCTAAAGAGATCAGCTAAATCAACCACACACTTCAACACTATGCGTTTGGGTTCTGCCACTTGTTAGTGGTGTGGCAACCTTGGACAAGGAACTTTCTCTGTCAGTGACGGAGTTGCTAATCTGTGAAATCTGTTGATCGTGAGGATGCAGGAGACAATCTGTGTAACACTCCGAGCTCCCTCCCTGGCACTGGGAACTGCTCCCTGAACGCTCTCCATGGTTCTTTGTAGGTATCAAACTTATTGTTTATAGAAATTCAGTCACTAGAACACTGTGAGGTCCATGAAGTTGCTGTTTTGCAAATAAAATAATGACAACGGCTATCACTTACTGGGTGCAGCCTTTCTTTCAATTCTCTCAGAAAGCTTGTGGGGAAATGCCATTACCACCTCCACTTTCACAAAGAGGAAATGGGCTGGGGTAGGGGTCGCCCAGCTGGAGAAGCACCAGAGCTGGGATTCAAACTTGGGCTCTCATGAAACCTGGAGGCTTTATTCTTTCACGATGACAGGCTGCCTGTAAGGAATGATTGCCACTTCAAAATTGCACTCAGCCTTCTTAAAATACCTCTGTTCTTCAAACGAAATGCCTCACGTCAGTTCTAAATCTGTAATACTTGGGGGAATTAAAGCCTCACCCCATGCAAGGCTGCAGCATGCTCTCTGCACCACTGACATCTCAGATGCAGGCTTTTCTGCCTCTGAGGCTTCTGCATTTCACTGTGGGGCAGCTGATCACTCCACCTTGTAAGAGGTGCTTTGGGAGCCCCTGGATGAAGGATGCTTGTAGATGTTAAGTCGGTGTTACTGCCCCAGACCTATTTGCTGCCACTGCTGAATATATTAGCTCATTACACTTCCTTCAAATAATTAAAGAGCATGTGCGCCAAGATTCTAGAATGCATACATTTCAAGCCCTGAGCTGGCATTTTGCAAGCTTTCAATTATTAACATGTGAATTTTAACTATTGTTCCCTGCCAGAGGTAACTAATGGTAAAATAAAAATTGTTGAATGTAACTTTCAAGGGGAATTCAAATGTGAATGGATAGGGCCAAAGCAAAACCGTCCATTGGAAATTGGACCCTTGCCAGCTCTCCCTCCCTGAGAGGGATCTGAGACCTGGGGAAAAAATAGTCAAGTTATAAAATAGAATTTCCCTTTGCTTTCACTTTGTTTCTTGAAATGTAACATTCCCAAGTAATGTTCTTCATTCTGTTTGATTTTATCAAACAGAGCTAACTTAGATACATCTCCTGCCATACTCAAAATATTTTGTGAAATAATCTGGAGAGGTCATTTATATTTTAGTGTGAATAAAACGCAGACCACTGAAGGATGATTTCCAAGCTTTTTATTCTCCCTTTAAGATCTGTATCGGCTCTTGAAAAAAATTTTCACAAATCTGTGACAAAATTAGTAAGATATAAAGGGTAACGTGGTATATTTTCCACGAAGCTAAATTCATTCGATTGTGGGTTGCTATTCCTGTTCTGAGATTTGATATTTGCAAAATGTTATGGGTTGAAATGTCCCTTTTAATATGAAATGGTGGTGATAGGACACTGAAGCTTTTACTTTTTAATGTTCCTGGCAAGATCCAAAGTTGCTAGCTCTATTCCTGTTTGCCAATTTTCGGTTTGTTTTTAATTTACTGTCTTGTGTAATATAAGCCTGCGAACCACTGGTGTGATAGAAAGAGCACAGGCTTTAGAACAGAAGCCCTTGGGTTTTAATTTTGGTTGGGTCTGTTACGAGCCACATGAGCTGGGCCTTTATTGATCCTCTTAGAATCTCTGTTTCCCCATTTGTAATACGAAGGCAAAAGGGTTATTGAGAGAGTTAAATGAGATCACATATACAAAATGTCTGGCTCATAGTTCACCATCGTACTTAATAATTTATTCTTTTAATTTTTTCATTCATGAGAGGAAGAAGAATATGATTATTGGTTGCAACGTGAGAGAGGACCAAGTAAGGGGGACAAGGCACACAATAGGAAGTGAAGCCCTAAAGACGGATTGTGTGGAGGACAGCCCCCTCCCTCTCTCCCTCCCTCCCTCCCTTCCTCTCTTCCTCCCATCCTTCTTTTTGGCAGAGTCTCACTTTGTTGCCCTCTGTAGAGTGCGGTGGCATCATAGCTCACAGCAACCTCAAATGCTTGGGCTCAATCTATCCTCTTGCCTCAGCCTCTGGAGTAGCTGGGACTACAGGCACCTGCCACAATGCTCAGGTATTGTTAGAGATGGGGTCTCTCGCTCTTGATCAGGTTGGAGGCTGAGGTGGGTGGATTGCCTGAGCTCAGGAGTTCGAGACTAGCCTTTCTTTCTAACTTGATAAAGTCTTCTGATCCCGAGGAATGCCTTAGAGCTAGGCTGTGTCTTGCTGCCATTGACTCTCCCACATCTGGCACAGTATAAGCTCAGAGAAGCACTGCTCACATGGAATGACTTGGGAAGCAGGCTATGATTTGGATATTTGTCTGCAGAAAGTTTATGGGGTATGATCTCTAGTAATGTCTATAGGGGAAATGAAGAAGGAGGGCCTGGCAAAGGTCTCTGCCCACCATATGAAATTTTGGAGCTGGTATATCCCTACAGAATTGTTCTGAATCAGGGCAGGGGGTACAGGCCTTCATACTTCCCCTATTGATGATCAATTATAGGATGCAGGAAGGAGCATGAGGAGGGAGAGGGGGCTGTCTACAGTGGATTGCAATTGCAGGAGGGATTTTATGTAATTAATTAATTAATTTAGACACAGAGTCTCACTTTGTCACCCTGGGTAGTGTGCTGTTATGTCACAGCTCACAGCAACCTCAAACTCTTGGGCTCAAGGAATCTCTTGCCTCAGCCTCCAAAGTAGCTGGGACTATAGGCACCTGCCACAACACCTGACTATTTTTTAGAGATGAGGTCTCACTCTTGCTCAGACTGGTCTTGAACTCCTGAGCTCAAGTAATCCACCTGCCTCAGCCTCCCAGAGTGCTAGAATTACAGGTGTAAGTCACTGCGCCCAGCCTGGGGATGGATTTCTAGCTGTGAGGTATCATCAGTTGCTTTCATGGGCTGAATTGTGTCCCCCAGAAAGATGCCGAAGTCCTAACTCCCCCAAACTTGAGAATGTGACTTTACTTGGAATAGGGTCTTTGTAGATAATCAAATTAAGGAGAGGTGGTTAGGATGGGCCCTAATCTGATATGATTACTAGTCTTATGAAAAGGGGGAAATGTGAACCCAGAGATTTACACAGTTGGAGGGAAGACAATGCGAAGTCCAGGAAGAAGGCCACTTAAAAGCCAAGGCATGGGGTATCCACAGAAAATACAAGAGAAATAGAAAACAGAGTTTCAGCCCTCCCACAGCTCAGAAGGCAACAACCCTGCCAGCATCTTCAGTTTGGACAAATATCTAGCCCCCAGGGTGGTGAGACAACAAATTTCTGTTCTGTAAGCCACCCAGCATGTGGTACTTTGTGGCAACCCTAGAAAGTTAAGACTGTTGCCAACACACTGAGCATCCCATGACACTTGCCTCAGTCCTAAAGGGGCCATTTGGAGGCCCATCACAATGTTACAAAAAACACTCCATGATGCTTGTGAGATGGGAAATTTGCGTCCCAGCTGGGACAAATGCTGGGTCATGTTTTTCTACCAACTAGAATATAGACACATCCTTTCACTACTGATGTCTGTACATCTCCCCTCAACAAAGCACTGTCATTTGAGGCCACTTTGAGGCTGTCTATAGAAACCAACCGAAGGAGAGGAACTCTGCATGCTCAGGAAACAGCTCAATCTGAAAACATGGGTGTATTTATGGGTCTCAAGGTAGGCAGGGACTGTTTAGGGGGTTATGATGACTCTTCTATTATCGGCTTCAACAGCTTGTTCAAAGAAGTGAAATTGTAAATGAATCAACAGTCTTGGCTATAGTGAAGGAAGTAGGTACCAAAAGAAAAAAAAAAAAAGAAATTTATATGTCACAATATTGCTCAAATGCTAATGAGCAGTTCCCTCAGAATAGAGGAGGATGAGAATGGAGTCATGTAGTTATAGACTGATGTCTCTAGGACTACATACTCCTGTATTATCTGTACATTTTATGTAGGCTTTAAAGGCAGGTGATAGTAGTTCATCTCTGTAGTTTCAGCGCCAAACAGAATGAACAAATTAGAGACTGAAGATATATATTTTTTGTTGTCACTGATATAATTTAGAGCTGTGGGTACATAAAATATGACTGTATAATCCTTTTGTCTACTTCCTGCAAGTTGTGGGTATCAACTATCTTCTTCTTCCATCAATAGAACAGTGGAAGAGAAGAAATCCATTATTTTCCTCAGGCCAACAACTAAATCGTCATCATTTGAAGGTAAAATCTTTATTTTGAGTCAGAGGCAGGAAGAAAACCACTTCTTTTTTACTGAACTTCAGGTGGGTAGTGCTCAGTGTAAGGGTGAAAAATTGAATGGATACTGAAGGCATGATTAGAGCCCTTTAATACTTGGAAATCTCTATCTTTCGACTGTGTATAAAGTTATGTTTATTAAGAAAACCATGCAGCTTAGTGTAGAAAGTCCCCAAATCCCTTCCCTTTCTGCAAATGATACTGTACAGCAGCATAGATTCATGACAAGTAGATAGTAGGTGCTCAATAAATACCTTTCAAATGAAAATCTATGCTGTGTAATAGAAACGGGTGCAAAGGAAATATTCCAGGTGTTCAGTGAAATTGCTTTCAGGAAACTCCAGGAAAGGAGATCAATGTCTTAACCTATGCTCTTTGCAGATCCCCTTATGATTCCTTTTAATTATGATTTCACTTCTAATGTCCTCTCAGAAATCCAAAAATGCATAGAATTTATTTCCCACATGGGTCAGGAGCAAGACTGTGGGAGTCCAGGTCCCCTGCCTCAGAGGTCAGGAGATGTCTAGGGGTAGTGTACACTGTACAGGTAAGCTCACACCAGGCATGGAGCTGGAGCTACTCCTAGTAGGACTTTGCCAGGGATCTCACCCTTGCTGGGCTTGTCACCCTACTCCCTAACCAGTACACCTGAAACATTTTCTTCGTGACTTACTTGCAAATGCACTTTTATCTTAACGAAAATCTAACCTAAGCTTTTTCATTATGAGGGGAGATAAAGTTACTCTTTGATTCCAGGTCCATCACAAAGAACTGCCTTGTTCTTTTGCTCTCTTTCATGCAGAGATTTTTAGTCTTCCTGGCTATAATTCCTTCCTCAAACTATTCAGATCAGGCTTCCATACAAAACACATCATCAAAACTGCTCCTCTGAAGATCACCAGTGACCTCTCTCTGGCCAAATTCAATGGCTACCTTTTTGGTTCTCATTTTATAAGATGTCTAAGTGTATAACACATCGGACCACCCCTTAGTATGGGAACACTCTCTTTTCTTACCTTTTCTGACAGCACACTCTCTTAATTTTCTTCTTTCTCATTGGCCATTCTTTCTTAGCTTTTGAGCTGGCTCCATTTTCTCTGTTCTATCTATTAGATGTTGGAATATAACGTGCTTTAGATCATGGCCTCTTCTTTTCTCTTTTTATGCTATCCCTCCTTTATATATTATAGACTGCCCAATTGCGCCTCTTGCCTTGATTTATCCATTAAATCTTGATTTATATGTCCAATTGTCTAGTAGAATTCTTCACTTGTATATGTAATATGCATTCCAAAACTAAAACATTCAAGAGAAAATTACTATTTCTGCTTGTGAGCACAATTTAATAGCAATGAAAAATTATTTTCTCTTTTCTTTTTTTCTTTTTTTTTTTGAGACAGAGTCTCACTCAGTTGCCCTGGGCAGAGTGCTATGGCATCATAGCTCACAGCAACCTCAAACTATTGGGCTCAAGCAATCCTCTTGCCTAGCCTTGCAAGTGGCTAGGACTACATGCACCAGCCACAATGCTGACTATTTTTCTATTTTTAGTAGAGACAGAGTTGCACTCTTTCTCAGGCTGATCTTGAACTTCTAAGCCAAGGAGGTCCACTCACCTCACCCTATGTCCCCAGGATGGCTGGGATTACAGGCATGAACCACACGCCTGGCCCAAAAATTATTTTCTTACCTACTTTTCCAGGTCTTTGTAAATACATCACTTTCAATTGTGTTGTCCAAAGTAGAAGGAGAAACTATTCCTCATTTCTCTATTGTGCCCTCCTTGCCACATTTAATTGCTTAGATATCCCATTAACCATGTCACTATAGAATATTTTGAATCTAGATCTCTCTCTCTTTTTTTTTTCTCCGTTATACCACTCTACTTATAAACTTTTGTTACCCAGGTTACTGAATTAGTCTACTAACTGGTCTTTCACCTCCTTTGTTGTCCATCATCTCATCTCCCTAAATCATCCTTTCTTTTTTGAGACAGAGTCTCAGTTTGTTGCTCCTGTAGAGTGATGTGGCGTCATAGCTCACAGCAACCTCAAACTCGTGGGCTCAAGTGATTCTCTTGCCTCAGTCTCCCAAGTACCTGGGACTATAGGTGACTGCCACAACATCTGGCTATTTTTAGAAGCAGGGATCTTGCTCTAGCTCAGGCTGATCTCAAACCTGTGAGCTCAGGCAATCCACCTGCTTTGGCCTCTCAGAGTGCCTGGATTACAGGTGTGAGCCACTGTGCCTGGCTCTAAATCATCCTTGTAACACATAATTGGATCACATCATTCCCCTGCTTTAAAAGTTTGTATGACTTTTTTCTACATGTAGAATAAAATAAGATCTCTCCCATGATTTATGACCTTTGCTTACTTTCTGATTCTTTCCTCTACCCTTGGCTTCAGCCACTCTGGACTTTTTTCTCTGTTGGTGCATGACCCTTCAAACCTTGTACTTGTGTTTCCTTCACCTGCAATGTTCTTGCCCTACGTCTTTCAAGACAGACCCGACTCCATATGGAAAGCATTCATCTCAGGAAAATTCCTCCAATGTGAGGTAAAACTGAATGACACATGAATTCTACATCCAAGGAGATTCCATCACTAGTTTAAAGAGTTTAGAACCATTCTATTAGCCTACAATAAACTCCAACTTCTAATTTGATCTTGAAATTCAGGTTTGTATTGTATGGACTTCTCCAGATTCTGAACCCTGCCAAGTCCACCTGTGGCTAGACCTCACCTATTGACAAATTAATATCTTCTATTTTATTGTGAAATTCTGGTGAGTAGAGTCTGTGCATCACTTAGTTGGAAAACTTACACAGTCTATGACACCTCTTCATAAGATGCTCATCCAATGTTTGCTGTATGATACCAGTGAGGGTTGGATTCTGCTAACAGTTTTAAATTTAGGTAACTTTCCTTATATGCATTTTATACACTTGTGGTAAAGACAGATGAGAAAGTAGATATCAAAGCTTCAAAAACATGCCTGGCATATAGTAGGCTTCACGAACCATTCCATGTTTCCATCCTCCACATCTTCTGTTCTCAATCTTTCCTGCTATGCATTTGTCCACTGTTGCAACTGAATGCTGAGCATAGGTCCTACATTCTTTTCTTTTTTTCTTCATTCCCCTTCCCAATGCTTCCTTCCTTCTCAACCTTCTCTACTTCATCCTTTTCTTTATCATCTCCTTTGTTCCTTTTCTATTCTTCTCTTCTACTCAATATTCAACCAACTTAGGGTTTTCTTCTTTCTTTTTTGCCTTTTTAAAAGTTTAATATGAATGCCTACTCCTTGTAACCTATCAAAAATAAGTAGTGGGGGATGTCCTCTTTAGTCAGATCTAAATACCAGTTTCCTAACTGTCTGTGATAAAAAAATCCTCTGCACTAGAGTTTGTCTTCTACTTCCCACTGAGACAAAAGTGCTTCTTAAACTTATGCAGCCCAAGTGCTGAAATATTAATAGGAAAAAAAAAATAGCAAGGCAAGAGGCCCAGCAGTTTGGGTGCGAGACGAGCAGGTCTTGCGGAGCTCTCTTCTGTTTGGAGCCCCAGGGAGGACTGACATTTAGCCTGCCTCCACACAGAGTTACAGATGGCTCCTAAGCCTATTTCAGTGAACATATGAGGAAGGGGGCGGGGAAGATTGGCAAAACAGAGCCACAGTTCCTATCCATGGCATCAAGATGCCAAGATCCAAAGACAATTAAAAATGGATAACTTGAGGGAAGGCACACAGGGAGACAGTTTGAGTCTTATTAAAATGCATTGAAAAACTTTTTTGGAAAAAGAAGGAAATTATTCTGATCTGTTTTTAAGTTAAAAAAAATAGAGAGAGAGAGAAATATTTCTCAAGATCGGCTTCTTCTAAATAGGGTCGGTAGGGGCATGGCTATGTAAAAATAAATCCTATCAATTTTCCCACAGTATTTTTCTTAAAAAGGATGCCAATAAGTTTGTAACACTGCCAAGCTCCAAAAGAACAGATTGAAATTTCCAAGATTATAAATTCAAATTTTTGCACTAAAATGGCATTTCCATTTCCTCCCCTAGAATACCCTGTGGGTCACTGTCTTTAGATGCTTTCTGGTTTTTATTTTATTTTGTTTTATTTTTTGAGTGGTGGATTCCAGCTAAAAGAGGTATAAATGCAATACTCAGGTAGATTTGATTAGAAATTGCTTGGTATTCCTCGGTAAAAACCACAAATGAGGATAGTATTAATATCTGAAGATGAACTATAAACTAGAGATTTATTATTTTTACATTATATTATTTTTTCATTTTAATTTGCAGTTATAAAAGTAGATCATTTGTTTCATTGCTAGCCCTTATTTTACCATGAGAAAGTTTACTAGCTTAGCTTTGTAGTCTAAGCTCAAGATCTTAATTTCAACTTGGATTTCATTTAAGCTATCACTTACTAGTTGAATGACTTTAGGCAAATTACATCATTGTTTCAAGCTTCAGCATATTCACCCATAGAATAGGGATGTTAATCTTTGCCCCCTAAGGTCTTTCTTTGTGAGAATGGGATGTGATTTGATTGTATCTGAAGCCCGTACACTGTACCCCATGATTGAATTATTGTACACAGCTATGATTCAATAAAAAATAAATTAAAAAAAAAAAAGAGAATCTCAGCAGCTTGGTAGAATAGTAACTTTCCATCCTTTTGGCCCTTAGAAACACTGATTTTGACAACCACCCATGGACAAAAGCCTGAGAATTAAATGAAGAGGTCCCCGAACCCTACTGGAAGAAAAAAATATGAAAATAGATACACTGAGGATTGTAAACTGAGCAGTATCATGGTACCCACATCACCCCTTCCTAAGGTAGTATAGTTCAGTGTCAGCCCCCTCAGCCTATGATTTCACCCGTGAGGGGTGGTGAAGAGTGCAGTGAGAACCTGGCTTCTCCAGCCATGTAGGAATCTGCATAAATGGTCCACTCTTTTCTCTCTGCATCAAGAATACTGATTGAATGGCCATACCAGAACAATCTGAGGGCAGCTAGGAGCAGGGAAAAAGGGTAAGGGAAATAACATTAAAGAGTCTGGTTTCTATTAACTGCCTTATGATTCCACCAAGAGGGCTACCTATTAACCTAGTAGGATGTAATACCTGCATATCATCCACCCAATGAGCCTAAGTATGCCCTCAATACTCCATGTGTCCTCCCCCCCCAAACCATAGCCAGTGTGCACAGCTCCTACATACCATGCTGACAGCTGGCTTGACTCTACTGGATCAGAAGAAGGTACTTAACTTTGACCACTTTAGGGTACTACCTTAGGGAAAATAAATGGTAGGCTCTTAAAACCAAGCCTGGTTTTGCAAAATTGAGAAAAGACATACCATCCTAAAACATCCCATTTCTAAGAGTAACAAAAGGAGTGGAGAGGGTACATGTATAGAAAAGTTGTGAAAGACCCCAAGAATACCTACCTAGTCTGACCTCTAATGGAGGTCTTTCTTTCCCAAAGCCCATGATAAAAGACTGAAGGAGGTTACTCTATCTTCAGACAGCAACATAAGATTAAAGGAATATGAAACAAATTAAGGAAACATGATACCACCAAAGGAAGACAATAATTTTTCAGCAACTACTGCCCCCAAAATAGATAGTATGAATTACCTGAAAAATAATTCAAAATAATTGTTTTGAGGAACTCAGTGAATTACAATAGAACACAGATAACTCATTGAAATCAGAAAAATAATATTTAAATAAAACAAGAAGTTGACAAAAGAGGTAGAAATTATAAAAAGAGCCAAATGGAAACCTTGGAACTAAAGAATAGTTGAAGAAAATTACAGTAAAGAGATTCAACAGCAGACTCAATCCAGAAGAAAAAATCTGAGAACTAAAAGATAGGTCATTTGAAGTTATATAGTCAGAGGAGAATAAAGAAAAAATAATTAAAAAAAAAAAATGAAGAAAGCCTCCAGGATTTATGGACTACCATCAAGTAAACCACTATATGCACTATGGGATTCCAAGGAAGAAAGGAAAGACAGGGGCAGAAAGCTTATTTTAGGAAATGCTGAATGCAGTTTACACCTTAGGAACCTAAGCCCAAGACTAATTTGAACTTGGGATCCATTTCATCTAATAGATACTAGTTACCATGTTCATAAATCTCAAAAGTCCCCAAACAGGACCAACCTAAAGAAAATTACATTGAAACATATGATAGTAAATTTATCCAAAAGCAAAGACAAAGAGAATTTTGAAAGCAACAAGAGAAAAAGCTACTCATGATATAAAAAGGAGCCTCCATACAGCTATTGATGGATTTTTCACCAGGAACCTTTCAGGCCAGGTGAGTGGGATGATATATTCAAAGTACTGAAGGAAAATAAAACCTCTTATCAGCCAAGAATACTTTATCTGACAAAGCTGACTATCAGAAATAAAGGAGTTATAAAGAATTTTTCCAAACAGACAAAAGCTAAAGAGGTTCATTCTCACTAAAACTCCCTCAAAAGAGGCTATAGGAAGTTCAAGTTCAGAAGAAAGGATGCTAGCCAGTAACATGAAAATAAGGGAAGATATAAAATTCACTGGTAAAACTATATAGTCAAATTCAGATTACTCAAATACTGCAATGGTGATAAGTAAATCACTTTTACCACCAGCCAAAACTTTTGTTACCAAAAGTTAAGGTACCAAATGTTACCAAAAGGTAACTTTTGTTACCAAAAGTTAACAGAAGAGTATGAAAAACTCTTTGAAATAATAAAGCATTATAACTATCATTACACTATTTTTAATGAATACAGAACATAAAAGTATGTAAATTGTGTCATTAATGAGATAAAATATAGTAGGAGAGAAGTAAAAGTGTAGAGATTTTTATATGTAATTGATATTAAGTTATCAGCTTAAAATCCACTGCTATAACTGTGAGAAAACAAAACATGAGAAGACTAAGTAGAATTTAAGTCAAAGACTATCTCCAAAGATGAGAAAGGTCATTATAATCATAAAGGGGAAAATTCATCAAGAGGATTTAACAATGGTAAATACACATGCATCAAAGATAGAAAATATAGAAAATAGATATAGAAATATATAAAAAAAACAAATATTAACAGAAGGGAGAAATAGAGAGACTATAATAATGGTAGGGGATTTCAGTACTTTATTTTCAGCAATGGATAGATCATTCAGATAGAAAATCAATAAAAAAAAGAAGACAAAATAACACTATATAGATGCTTTTTAAAACATCCAACAACAGCACAATAAACACAAATCAGTTGCATTTCTATACAGTAACAAGGAGCTATCTGAAAACAATACATTTACATTAGCATTAAAGAGAACAAAATACCTAGGCAAAAGTTTCACCAGGGAGATGAAAAATCTACATACTGAAAAGACAAAACACTGATGAAAGACATTAAAGTAGAAATAAACCAATGAAAACATATCCATGTTCAGGAATTAGAAGAAAGTGTATTCTTAAAATGTCTATACTGCTCAAAGCAATCTAGAAATTCAATATAATACCTCTTAGAATTTCAATGTTATTTTTCACAGAAATAGAGAAATAGAAAAAAAATCCTAAAACTCATACAAAATGAAAAAGATCTGAAATGGGCAAAACAATTTTGAGCAGGAAGAACAAAGCTGAAGGCATCATACTTCCTGATTTCAAATTACATTACAAAGCTACAGTATTCAAAACAGTATGGTACTGACATAAAAACACACACATCGACCAATTTAACAGAATAGAGAATTCAGAAAGAAATCTACACATCTATGGCCAACTGATCTTTGACCAGAATGCCAAGAACATGCAATGGAGAAAGGACAAGTTCTTTAATAAATGGTATTTGAAAACCTGTATATTCACATCCAGAAGAATGGAATTATACCTTTAACTCACACCATATGCAAAAACCAACTCAAAATGTTTTAAAAACTTAGTTAAACATAAGGTCTGGAAATGTACAACTACTAGAAAAAAACATAGGAGAACGTTTCCTGATATTGGTCTAGGCAAAGATATTTTGGCTATGAGCTCAAAACTACAACAATAAAAGCAAAAACAGACAAGTGAGATTGTATCAAATATAATACAAAACTTCTGCACAGTAAAGGAAATAATCAACAGAATCAAGAAACAACTTACTGATTAGGAGAAAATAGTTACAATTCCTACATTTGGTAAGAGATTAATATCTAAAGTATATTAAGAACTTAGTTTATCAAATGCCAAATAACCCAATTTCAGAAATGGTCAAAGGACCTGAATAGCTATTTCTCCAAAGAAGACATAAAGTTGCCCAACAGGTATATGAAAAAGCATTGAACATTACTAATCATCAGAGAAATTCAAATCACAATCACAATGAGAAATTATCTCACACTCGTTAGAATAGCTAATATGAAAGAGATAAAGGATTAATTTTAGGGAAGATGTGAAGGGAAATCTTGTGCATTACTGGTGGGAAAGTAAATTGGTACAGGTATTATGGAAAACATATGGAGGTTCCTCAAAGAATTAAAAATAACCCAGCAATCCCACTTTGGGATATATATTTCCAAAGGAAGTGAAATCACTATCTTGGAGAGACAGCTGCACTGGCAGGTTCAAGATTGCATTATTCACAACAGCCAAGAGATGAAATTAACTTGATGAAAATGCAATATACAAACAAACCCACAAAGAAGGGTATTATTCAGTGTTAAAACAGGAAATCCTGCCACCGGTGGCAACACAGGTGAACTTGGAGGGCATTACATTATTCTAGGTGAAATGCAACACACGGAGAGACAAATACTACATGATCTCACTTATATATGAAATCTAAAACAGTTGAATTCACAAAAACAGATGGTGGGAAGGTGGTTGCTGGGTGATAGGAGGAAAGGGGAGTGGGGAGATGTTGGTAAAAGGGTACAAATTCTGCAGGATGAATAAATTCTGGAGATCTACATTACTCCTCTAGATCCTATGACTGTAGTTAACGATACTGTTTTGTATACTTTTAATTTGCTAAATTAGTAGATCTTAAATGTTCTTACCTCCCCAACAGAAAAGGTAATATGTGAGGCAGTGGATATGCTAATTTAGCGATTAGCTTGATTGTGGTAATCATTTCACAGTGCATACATATATCGAAACATAATGTACATCTTGCACTTATATGATTTTAATTTGTTAATTATACCTCAAAAATCTGGGAAAAACCATTAAACACACTATGTATGGCATAGGAACAATGACTCAATATTAAATTAACTAGCATTATTTCTGTTGCCTGAGGGTTTTTGTTACATTAACATAATAATTTCTGATATTTCCATAGCACTTTGCAAATTTCAAAGTATTTCCACTTACATTTTGTCATGGATCATATGAGGTTGGTAGGGCAAAAATAACCTAGTCCCCCTGAGAAATATTGAGATCCCGTCTGTACTAAAAATAGAAAAATTAGTGAGGCGATGAGGCAGGCACCTGTAGTCCCAGCTGCTTAGGAGGCTGAGGCAAAAATAGCTCTTGAACCCAAGAGTTTGATGTTGCTGTGAGCTATGATGCCATAGCACTCTACCCAAGGGCAATACTGTGAAATTCTGTCTCTAAAAAAGAAAAAAAACAACAAATAGTCTCACTTAATATATTTATACCGTTAGAAAGCATTAGATAAGAGTTTGAACACTGGTGTTGAACCCCGGTGCCTTTTTATTAATAGGTTTAAAATCCAGTGAATTCTTGACATGTACCAGGCACTATTCTAAGTGATTAACACGAATTATCTCATTTTAATCCCCACAACATTGCAAAGTACATATTATTATTCTCCCACTTTACAGATAAGCAAACTGATATTTAAAGATGTGAAATACTCTGCTCAAAGGCTTAGAGTTCTCAGGATGTGAAAGCCAGGATTAGACTCAGTGTTGTGTAATTCCAGCATCTATTGTCTTGGGATAGTCACTCTCAGATAAAAACATTTAGGAGTACCTTAAGAATGCCTGAATTTTTAGCTGTGTGATCTTGGATAAAATCACTGAATTTCTCTTCATTCTTGTCTCCTCATCTGTAAGTTGGGAATAATAATTCAAGTCCATCTCCCAGAGTTGTGGGAATAGAAGAAAATATTTGAATACCCTTTGGAAAAAATAACATGTACTATATTATGATTATTAATATGGTAAAAATTATTATCAATGTTCGGGGTATATATATATATATATTTTTTTTTGCAGTTTTGGACCAGGGCTGGGGTTGAACCCACCACCTCTGGCATATGGGGTTGGCGCCCTACTCCTTTGAGCCACGGGCGCCAACCTGGGTATACATTTTTCAACTTCTAAAAATGCTGTTCTGCCAATATGCAGACACAGATTTGAAAGGTACTACCAGGAATGCATCAGCCTAATCACCACAGTTCTAACAGCTATGATTTCGTTACAAAATGGATAAATTGGCAACAACCCCACCACTCAGATTAGCTGACTTCTTAAACTCGAATTGTCCACAGCCAGGTCCGTGTCAGTGCTCGTGCTTCCAACTGATGGCTTCTAGACCAGCAGCCAGTGGATTCCGGACATCACTCTTTATGGGATTAGAAGTAATTCTAAATTCATGGAAGGTGCTTTAATATTCGTGCAGATAACAATGCAGATGGACTCTGCACTGCAATTGATTTTGGCTGTTCATTCCTCAATGTGCAGTTCATTTAATGCAATTGTTTGAAGAAGGGTGTCTGAGTAAACACTGGCGTGGACCGACCCATGAGCCCCTTCACCACTGTCACTTACTTTAGTATTGAAATAAAAAATCAGAGAGTGGTGAAAGACAGGATGCTGCACTGTCTTCTTTAAGCTGCTTTCCAGACTAAGGGGATGTTAACGTCGTCCTGCATGGGATCACATCGGTAAGGTGCTCACGAAGGGCCTGAATATAGGAATACACAGCCAGTGACATTTCTCCTCTCTCTTTCTTCATTTGTGTGGCTCTAGACTGAGCCTAGCAAGGAAGGAGCCCTATGGAGAGGCTTAGGAATGGGATGTTGTCTGCCCCACGGTGCATCCTGGTCCCTTGGTTGAAATCTTGACTCTAGCTCGGGTAAACTCTGTGGACTTGCCGAAGTTCCTTAATATTCTTAGCTCTCTTTTCCTTATCTGTAGAATGGGGCTAATAGTAGGCACAGTTTGGAACACCGAGGGTAATGAAGACGACATAAAAGTGCACACACTGTGTGAAAATCACGTAGTCATTCATTTTCTGTAAGATCGCTCCCATTTGCAGCCTTCTCTCAAGACGTGAAGTTCTAACTGAAGAGCCCTCAGGGAAAGAGTCGTAGTTGATGGGCCAGGGACAGAGAGCATTTCGTGTTTCTCAGTGTGAGGTGCTTTTACACTCATTATTTTTTATCCTTACACCGTTCCATGCGGTAGATGTTATTATCGGAACCTTCCAGGTAAGAAAACAATCTTACAGAGAGATTAAGTCAGGGGCCCACTGTGTCTCATCTACTAGCTGAAAGATTCAGAATTTTGGACCCAGTATTCTTGATTGAACACAAAAATGAATTTGAGCTCTGTGGCCTTTATCCAAATAATGAAAACAGAGCTAATATTGACCGAGCTCTCACCATAACCTTGCCTGTGCTAAGCAATTCCTATTCCAACTTGTTATGTCTGCAATAACATTACCTCTTCTTCATATGTGAGTAAGCTGTGAGGTTATCCAGCTTGTCACAGGTCAGGCAACCAGTAAATGGCTGAGTCAGAATTTGGCCTCAGGGAATCTTATTGCAGAATCTTTGCTTTTAGTTCTGTGCGGTGTTATCTGGGGCTGGTTCACCTCTGCCATTCTCAAGAATGGCACTTTTCTGCTCCGAGCCTCAGCTTATTAATTGGTAAAATGAAGACGTCATTTAGATAAACCATAAAATCTTTTCCATGAGTCTATCCAATAGACTGAATCAATGTTGTCATAATAAAAATCGCAGGAGGGCATGTCCTGCGGGTCAGGCCCTTGCTCACTGCTGAATCACCTAGTGGAGCTGCTCGGTGAATAACAAGGGCTCTTGCCCCTTCTCTGTCTGTGAGCCACGGACATGGAGCTGAGCCTTACTGGCGTCCACAGAATGTATTATCTCTACAGTAGGGCTTTTTGGGACTTTGTGGCAATTCCCCCCTGTTCTCCTTAGAACAGTTTTGCAAATTCGAGCTTTCTCTCACTGCCATCAGAGGTAAAATATATGTGGCATAGGGCTGGCCTATTGCAGGAGTGGTGGCAGTCCCAGGAATAGTGTCATTTTGGATTTAGCACAAATGAGGTCTCCTCAGTCATTTTTTTTTTTTCCATTTAAGGACTAGCCCTGCAAAACATCAGTCTAAACCTTCTAAGCTATGAGGCAGAATTTGAGGCAGAGTGTTTATTCTCAGGCATTTTTAATTTCAATCTCCTCTTATAGAAACTCAATCAATACATGTTCAAAACAGTAAGAAAAGGAAAGCCCAGCCATGGGATGTGGGGAGAGAGGGGTGTTCCTAGTAAGGGATTTCTGCTTCTCTAGGAAGGCCTTCTTCCCCCACTGTGTCCTTAATGTATGTTTAGTGCAGAGACCCTTTAGAGAATAAAAAGAAAGCTCTGGACTGTTTTCCTACCAAGATTCCCACTCCCCTTTACACACCATCTAACATACAATTTCAAAGTTTCATGAACTCCCCCAAATAGTCTATGCCCAATGACTTTAGCTAAATGCTCTCTTCTCTGGGGTATTGATGTATTATTTCCATATTCACCTTTCTTATTTCCTCATTCATTTTCCCAATTCCTTTTCCCTTCCACTGAAGTGCAGTAATAGCATCTTTGGACAAGAAAGGGACCTTGAAGCCCATCTGGACCTGCCCCTCACCCAGTCAGTATGAGCAGCAAGCGCACTTTACTGACAAGGAACGCACACCACACCAGTGATTGCTCACTTAATTTAAGAATGCTAATTACAGTAGAATTCCTATAGTCGAGCACCCCTCTACACTGACCACCTTCTTAAGTTGACCTGGTATTCACAGACCAGGTGTGCACCCATGGAGGTATCAGTACAATAGGCCCAGTTTCTTGTGTTGACCACCTCTGTATGTGACCAGTTTGTTACAGTCCCTTGGGTGGTCAGTTTACCTCAGTTTACAGGGGTTCTATTGTATTTTATTTGCTAATAATTACATACTCATCATTAATAATCTGTTAATTCTCTTAGGAGCTTTTACATTTTCTGAGCAGAATCCTACTTCCCTGTACCATGGATGCTGTTGGGGCTCAGCCCAGTTGCCCTTTGTCTGCTGCACACCCCTCCCCAGCAGCTGTGAATGTGTCTAGATAATTACCTGTTGGCTTAGTGAGAGCTGTGGGTGCTGTGCACTGTGCCCTCCTCACTGGCTGTAGACTCTGGTCAGTGACAAACTGGCACAGGTGCACAAAAGGCCAGCCTGCTTGCCTCAAGGTGGGACTCTGTGCTTCTGGACCTAGGAGAGTTGGTACACAAAGTTTCTGGAGTGGGATTCTGGAGTTGGATCACCCATTGGCTAAGTGGCAATTGTGATAAGTGGGGTCTTGATCATCTCTGCAAGTAGTAGCAATGCAGTTGCCAAGATCCACACCTGAGGTGTCCTGGGCTAGGTAGACACCTGTACAATGTCTTGAGTTTTGAGATGTATGAGAAATAGCAACTTTAAGGACTATGGAATTAGGTAACTGTCATAAACATCACTAATCTATGTAAGAGAGAAAATGGTGGTCTCAGATCTAACTATCAACAATTTAAAGAAAATTCAGAGGCAGAGAACCTCCTTGGAAGCTTTCAGAAAGAGCCCCCTCACCTGCAGAGGGAAAGAGTTGGTCTTAATTAGAAGAGAAAAGAACTTCAGAGAAGCTTGAAATCCCAGTCTAGGCCAGAATCAAAGCCTTCACAGGGAAGGAGCGGGATTCTGAGACTTGAGATGGAGACACCTGGGCATCTGCCCCCAAGAACCTTGAATCCCCAAATTCCCAAATCTGAACTCTCTCAGAATTAGCTTTCTTCTCTTTGTTGGAGGTAGCATTCTGCCATCTGGGTTGCTTGCCTGAAGACCGTGAGATGCCTTAAATAGGATAGGCACCTGAAATGACTCAGAATCTGCCTTCTCTTGTCTGGTACCCACATGCATTGTGAGGATCAAATTACAAGATAAACCACACCTTCTGCTGTGTAGGACAGGAACTGTGAAGCAAAATAGCTTCAGGACTGTGCTAATACCTTCGTATGTCTTGAAAGGAACTGGAGACTGTATCTTTGAGTGGATCTCCAGAGGATAGAACATAAAGCTGGATAAAGGCCTGTTTAACCACGTAGGGAGGCACTTTCCTATGATACAGCACTTAGTACCCTGAGTGCTGGAATGGCCCTCAAAAGCTTGGAAATAAGCAGTGGTCCACACGAGACAAAATACAGATGCTAGAATTGCTAGAGCAAACTGTGGAAGGAGAAGTAGAAAAATGCATGCGTAAGTGGGTATGGCAGAATGGGGCTACTACAGAAGACTGGAGAAGTTGATCATGCTCCTCACGAAGGCTCAGGACCCTCTGTTCCCCACATGAAATGGAGTGTGCTGGTGGGCAAGGCTCCAGCATCACTGATAATCACCTAGTGGCTATTCTCTATAGACTGGGCCTGAGAGAAGACACTGTGATTTAACTGGTCTCAGGATGATAGGATTATGATGCAACAGAGTGCAGGTAACAGCACCAACCATCAGAAGTGAGGTGGCTGTAATTACTGAGCAGCAAGGTTGGAAAGGCAGACAGAGGCCTAACCAAGAATTGTATATGGAGATGGTTCATGGAACATGGTGTTTTTAAAGGTTTGAAAAAAGTTCAGCCAAAAACACCTTGCTTAATATTATATATATATATATATATATATATATATATATATATATATATATAATTAAGAGATTACAAATGGTTGAGCAAAAGACTGAGGTTGGCTGTCTCTATGGAAGTTGTAATCTCTTACTCAATGCCTACACCTGCGATAGTTCTCAGGCTCATAGGCCATCAGTTGAAGAAGGGGTGAGTCCCCAGGGCGAAGAACTCTGACATATCATGGGAAGTGTATCTACTTGTAGTCCTTCTCCATGGCTATATACTTGAACATGTACACATTAGGGGAAGGGGAACATCTACCTCTTTTGAAAGCTTTTAGATAGACTCTTAGTTGACGTTAATATTTGCTATGGGAACATAGTGAGTATTAGATAACAAATAGGTCCACTGAGGCCACAGACCCACTGCTCACATCCCCTATAATTAGCAGAGGCAAGCTTAGCACTTGGCAGAACCCTCACACTCATTCCTTGTTCTGCACAGTTAAGAACTACCGTAAGAACGGCCAAGTCGAAGCCCCCAAAACTGGCTCCTCAAGTAAATAAAAACAAGAACACATCCTAGAATGACAGCAACAGCGCCACCTTTAGGAGTGGTGGTCCCCATGTCATATTCCTATTTATTTCATCAGTCTGGACCCTACAAAAACCAATGGATCATAATGGGTAATGGTGAACCACCCAAATTTTACCAAGAAGTAGTCTCAGTTGCAATATTTATAGAGGATGTGGTAGCTTTACTAGGGAAGATTAACAGACTTGAGTGCATGGGGTGAAGCTATTGAACTAGGAAATGCATTCTTTTCCATACTCATCCAGAAAGATGATTAAAAGCAACAATGTACATTATGGTCCAGTGCCAGGGCTTTTATTTCTCATGTTCTCGGTTATAATTTATTCAAAAGGGGCCTGGACTGCCTGGACAACTCAGAATGTCACATTAGTCTACAAAATTGATGATGTCATGTTAATTTGACCCAATAAACATTAAGTTACAAGTACTTTGGGTGCCTTGGAAAGACATATACATTAATGAAGATGGGTGATAAATCTTCCAAAGGTTCAGGACCTGACACTTTGGAGAAAGTTTTCAGAACCCAGTGGTTTGGTGTGTGCCAGGGCATGTTTTTCAAAGTAAAGGACAAATTATTCGACCTTGTTCCTTCTACTTCTAATTAAGAAGTACAGTACTTGAGAGTCCCCTTTGGATTTTTAGGTATCATATTACACACATGTGAATAGTTTTACAACCTATTCAAAAGGTGATATCGTAGCTGCTAGCTTTGGTTGGGCCTGGAATTGAGAAATTTACTATGGAAGGTCTCTGGCAAACCTTAAAAGGTGAATCTTAGAGATAATCTTCATTGCTCTGGAACAAAACCATGCTGTCTGTGGGAGAGAACTGTGCACCATTCTAAAATATTCCCTATACCCTTTAAGGTAGTTCTTTGTTGAAATTGACCATTTGATTATGAATTATCAAGAGATCATGTGGTCAACATGTGGATCATAAGATGTATTTTGTCCGTGTCACGAAGCTGTGGTGATAGAGCCCAGCGATGTCATTAAACATAAATAGCACCTCTAGGACAGTGTTTTCCAACCTTTTTAAAATTTCATGGCACACTCGAACCGATGGCTAAATTTCTGTAGCACACTTAAATTATGTTGATCAAAAAAAGAGTTAAAGAAAGAATATATTTATTGTACTTTGAACTTCTTTCAGAAATAATTTAATCAACGATTTTTAAAAAATGTTTCCGGTACACCTCAGATCCTCTGACAGCAACACCAGTGTGCTGCAGCATACTGGTTGAAAATCACTGCTCTAGGATCAGGCTGGAGAAGGGCCAAAGGGTATAAGAAAACTACAGAACAAAGAGACCCAAACACCAGTGCCACTCCTTGTATCGTTGCCTTTTCCTTAGTTGACTCCAAAGCTCTCATCCTGGGACCTCCACATGTCTACGTGATGAAGGAGGTAGAAGCCTGGGTCTGGTTCATGGATGAGCTGGTTGGTGTGTAGCTGCGGGCCATACAGGAATTGCTGCTGCAGTAGAGCCTCTTTTAGGAGTGCCCCTACAATATGATGGCACATATTTATCATAGTTGAAAAGATGACAGAGAGAGAGAAAGAAAAAGAGGGGAAGAGGAAAAGAGAGAGAGTGAGAGAATAGAAATAGACCCTAACATGTTACTGAAAAAACAGAATAGAATAGACCCTAACATGTTGCTGAAAAAAAAGTTAGACCAACCTTCCAGTTGCTTGGTATGGCCTGGACCTGCAACAACAGTACCATTGTTTTTTGTTCCCACAGGAACAATGGGAAGAGCTTTGGTCATTGAACTTGGCCATTCATTTTGTGCATAGAGAAAAGTGGTTTGAAGTAAGGGTGTGCATAGACTTGTGGACAATATGAATGGCTTTGTTTGTTGGTCAGAGATGAAACTTAAAAAGGAGCAAAATTGGACACCTGGGCACGGAGGCCTGAGAAACCATGGATGTGGAAAGTGTGAGGCTCTTGCATCACATGTTTGTGCCCACCAGACAGCATTCATGGCCGCAGAGACATTAAGCATCCAGGGGACAGGCTGACACAGCTAATAAATGACACTGCCGGCACTGTCCTCAGCTACCATACTTCTGTGCCACCCCAGCACAGAGATCGGCTATGGCCGGAGACGTGGAGGCTATTCATGGGCTCACCAAGGCTGGTTTAGCTACTGCCTCTGCCATCCTGCCAGCAACAGGGATAAGTGAGGAGCCCCTGATGTAGTATCTTGTTTAAAGGAGACCAACAAGTGGCAAATTGATAGATTGGATCTCTTTGATCTTGGAAAGGGCAGTAATCCATCCTGAATGGAATGAGCGTGTAGCATAGACATGGGCTCACCTTTGCCTGCCTGCAGTGCCTCGGCCTGCACCAAATCCAAGACCTCACACTGTCCAGAAAAGGAGATGTGGCAGTGGGCACGTGGTTATGGCATCCACTGTTCCTCCCTCATATCCTACCATCCAGGAGCTTATGGCTTTGGAGAGCGATGGAATAACCTCTTGCATCAATCAGCTTTGAGAAGAAAGCATAAAAGGATGAGGAGCCATCAGTATCTCTCTTACTGCAGCATCATGCTACTACCAAAACAGGAGGACACATGGTTCTGAGAAACTAGGAGTGGAAGTAGAAGCTACACCATTAATATCCACTCCAAATAGTCCAGACATTGTGACATTTTTTGCTTCTCTTTTTTGCCAATTTTTGCTCTGTGGTTTTAGAGACCTTAGGTCCATGAGGTGAATGGGGCCCAGTAAGAGTATTCTTAATTTAAAACTGTGACTGCCATCTGGTCATGCTAGCTGTCCTCAAGCTAGCTGACCATCAGCCAGTGAAAAGAGTCACTGGCAGGTGGTAGGATTGTTCCTACATACTAAAATCAAGAAGGAATATAATTAGCACAGAAATAATTCACTTGAGCACTTATTGGCACTCTTAAGCCTATTCGTAGATACAAATTGGCAAATAGTGTAATCATGGTCTCGTAAGAACATAATAACCAGGATTTCAGATTCCTTAGGAATAAGAATTTAGGGCAACCTTCATCAGACAGGTCATCCAGACCCCTGGCTGTGCTGGCCCAAGGTGAGGGAGATGGAAAATGGCGCCACCCTTCAGTTATTTTTAATATAACAGTGTACCCATAATTCACTTCCTTGGAATGCTGGCTGAGAATAATTCACAGCTTTCCTCTTCTTGGGAGAATTGTCTGAGACTGAAAAAAAGCCACTTCGCTTTGGAGGCTATCCTTCTTCCTCTTTTTGGGAACTGTTCAACTAATGACTCCTGGTGTAGTGATATAAAAGGCCAGCTCACTTGCCTCCAAGTGGGATTGCATCTGTGGTGCAATTTGTCCCACAGAGCTTCTGTGGAACACCAGAATGAAGTTCATCTCTAGTGAAGCCCATTTTGCTTCCCCCACTTGCCTAACCCCACTCCACTCCCTCCCTTCTCCTGAGAATGCTCCCTGAATAAACCAGCTGAATAAATTTTTAAGGAATGCCACCTAACATACCCTTTGGCTTCCACTCCTTAAATTTTATAGCCATGGTTCTTTCTGCAATAAGAGAATGGCTTAAAGATAAGGGAAAAGAATAATACAGCATGACACAGTAATGATAAATTGCCTCACTCCTGCCCTTCCATTTGTGTCAACTTCAAATTTAGATCTCTTGACATTCATGTCTAAGCTCATTTCCTCTTTCTGTTTTAAGGGGCGCTAATCTGCTAAGGCATGGCATCACACCTCGTATTTTGAGGGCTTCCTTTCTTTCACTAGCCGTTGTTCTGCTCAGACTCTATGTTCTGCTTCAAATCACTGTACCCTTGTCTTATTGTCTATGCTGGAGTCTCTGCTTTGCCCGACTGCTTGGTACTCAGATCTCTTCAGGATGGACACTTCTCATAGATTAAACAGGTCTTGCTGGGATGTATAGTTCTGGCCGCAAGTCCTGTTTCAGCAATATACCAAAGCTAGACGCTCTTCCTGGACCCCCTCACACCTACCACGGCATTCCACTTTTCTGGATTGTATGTCCTACCTGCCTGTTGGATTTTCTCTGGGCAATTTCTCCAAGGGACGGCTCATCCCAGATATAGGTGACTAATCTGGCTCTGCCTAGATTTCAGACACCCTTTGCTTCTTCTCAGCTTTTTCAATCAACTTCTGTGAGACCTTATAAAAGTTATTTAACATCCTTGTGCTATGATTGGGTTATAGCTTTCATATGAAAGCTACAAATTAGATTCATAGTAGGGCTGAGTACATTGGATACTTTTTCTTCCATTCTCTAGATACTTTGCTAAGAAGAATATGTTCCAACTCCATCCATGCAAACATGTAAGAGGTAAAGTCTCCAATTTTCTTTAAGACTGCATAATATTCCATGGTATACATATATCACAATTTAGTAATTCATTTGTGGGTTGATAGGCACTTGGGCTTCTTCCATGACTTAGCAATTATGAATTGGGCT
>CAUYRH010129555.1:0-13648 GCA_963574655.1 Perodicticus potto
CTCAAGCGAGTCTCTTGCCTCCGCCTCCCAAGTAGCTGGGACTGCAGGCGCCCGCCACAACGCCAGGCCATTTTTTGGTTGCAGCCGTCATTGTTGTTTGGCGGGCCCGGGCTGGATTTGAACCCGCCAGCTCAGGTGTACATGGCTGGCGCCTTAGCCCGCTGAGCCACAGGCGCCGAGCCGTATGAGTGGAGTTTTAAGTTTATAAATTTTATTTTTAAAGTACCTCTTGTTTTTAGGGAACTGCTTCTATAAGTTTGGAGGAGTGTTCTCATCCACCCACCACTTGTTAACTTAGTACCTACTAAGCGCTCTGGTATAGTGGAGTGCAGAGAGGGCCTGGCTGGTGTGGTCCATGGATTTGTGGCTTCCCTGAAGTGGGTGGAGATGAAAAAGGACTTTTCAAACGTAACAGAGTCCCAGAGCCATGACAAAGAAGGGCTTGATGAGAGGCAGTGACAGTTCCTGAGTAATTAGAACTGGCCAAGTGGTGGGGAGAAAGGTAAGCAGTGAGGTTAGGAAGACAGACTACAGTGAGGCTTTGTATGCCAAGTAGAGTCCAGATGCTGGCTGGGCGCTGTAGCACTCCGGGAGGCCGAGGCAGGTGGATTGCTTGAGCTC
Source organism: Perodicticus potto (assembly GCA_963574655.1). Taxonomy (NCBI): domain Eukaryota; kingdom Metazoa; phylum Chordata; class Mammalia; order Primates; family Lorisidae; genus Perodicticus; species Perodicticus potto. The sequence continues at coordinate 622 of CAUYRH010129555.1, forward strand.
AGATGTTCAAGACCAGCCTGAGCAAAAGTGAGACCCCATCTCTACTAAAATAATAGAAAAACGGCTCAGTGCCTGTTGCTCAACGGGCTAAGGTGCTAGCCACGTACACCTGAGCTGGCGGGTTCGAATCCAGCCCAGGCCTGCCAAACAGCAATGGTGGCTGCAACCAAAAAAAAAAAAAAAAAAATGGCTGGGCGTTGTGGTGGGCGCCTGTAGTCCCAGGTACTTGGGAGGCTGAGGCAAGAGACTCGCTTGAGCCCAGGAATTGGAGGTTGCTGTGAGCTGTGATGCCATGGCATTCTATCCAGGGTGACAGCTTGAAGCTCTGTCTCAAAAAAAAAATAATAATAGAAAAACTAGCTGGGTGTCATGGCAGGTGCCTGTAGTCCCAGCTACATGGGAGGCTGAGGGAAGAGGATCGCTTGAGCCCAGGAGATTGAGGTTGCTGTGAACTATGATGATGCCACAGCATTCTACCCAGGGTGGCAGAGCAAGACTGTGTCTCAAAAAAAAAAAAAGAGTTCATCCTTCAAGCACTGGGCATTCATCTGAAATTTTTAATTAAGGTCATGATTTGGGAGATATAGTGGACATTTTTCATTCTTCTTGGCTACTCACCAAAAAATTATGGTGGAAAGACAGTGGGAGCTTCCTTCCTGTGCTAGAGGAGACGCTCACCATATCCTCCAACTCTGCCCCATCATAGAAGCTGGACGTGTGATGTCTCCTTTTTTCCAATCTCATTCACAATTAAGGAACAGGCATGTGACCTAGGCTCTGCCAGTCAGGGGTCTCCACTCCAGACTTTGAACAGTGAAGAGAAGTACAGACCTCAGGCAAAATCCATTTCTGGAGAGGGAGCCCTGTAGGAGTGTCCAATAGAGGCCCAAGGCTATAAATGCTTATCTAAGAGTTTTCTTGGGCCACGTATTAAATACACAAACACTAACAAAAGCTGAGGAGGTCCATGCACAGTTTTAGTGATGTCCACCACCATAGATAAGCCTTCATAGCCAGCTGCAGGGTGCAGTTGGACACCTTGGTAGATGCAGCAGGGGGCAAGCTTTTGATGACCAGGGTCAAGTGTCCACTGATTCAGGGTGGTGGTGGAAAGCTTCAGTGTCTCTGGCTGGTATCAGCAAGGATGTCTTCACCTCATTGTCTCCCCGACATGATTCTAGGCATTGCTTCTGGCCGTACAGCCTCCAAACCTGGTTATTAATCTCTCCAAGAAAGCCTGTGAGCTTTTTAAAAGAAGTCATGTATACTGAGGCTTTGAAAATAGGATGCACCCTTTTAAAGTTTATAGTTTGGTGAGTTTTGACAAATATATTCAGTCAACCACTGCAAGATGAAGACTTAGCTCTACTAACCCAAAGGCTCCCTCGTGCCCCTGGGGGTCAGTCCCCTGTTCTTATCCCCACCCCCTGACAACCTCTGACTTTTGGCCCCTGGAGTTTTGCCTTTTCCAAACTCATATAAATGGATTGTACAGGACAAAGGCGTGGTGTACTTAGCACAGTGTTTTTGAGATTCGTGTTGTGTATAGTTCATTTCTTGCTATTGTTAAATAATATTCATTTGTTTGGTTATACATGCATCACAACCTTTCCTGTTTTTGGCTCTTATGTATAATACTGTTATGTGGTGAATATTCCTGTACAAGTCCTTGAGTGAACATGTTTTTATTTTTCTTGGGTAAATATTTAAGGATGAGATCCCTGGGTCACATAAAAACCAGTATTATATAAAGAAACTGCCAAAGTTGGCAGGCATGCCTGTAATCCTAGCACTCTGGGAGGCTAAGGCGGATGGATTGCTTGAGCTCAAGAGTTTGAGACCAGCCTGAACAAGAATGAGTGCCAGTCTCTACTGAAAATAGAAACATAGTTGGGTCTTGTGGTGGCCCCGGCCTTGTAGTCCTAGCTACATGGGCGAGTAAGGCAGGAGGATCGCTTGAATTCAGGAGTTTGAGGTTGTTGTGAGCTAGGCTGATGTCATGGCGTTCTAGCACAGGCAACAGAGTAAGCCTCTGTCTTAAAAAAAAAAAAAAAAAAAAGAGAGGCTGGGCACCTGTAGCTCTATGGTTAAGAGTGCCGGCCCTGTGCGCTGGGGGTGGTGGGTTTGAACTTGGCCAGGCCCTGCTAAACGAAAAAAATGAAGGAAGGAAAGGAAGAACGGAAAGAAGGAAAAAAAGAAAGAAAGGATCTGGGGCCAGGAGCGGTGGCTCATGCCTGTAATCCTAGCACTCTGGGAGGCTGAGGTGGGTGGATTACTGGAGCTCACGAGTTTGAGACCAGCCTGAGCCAGAGGGAGGGAAGGAAGGCAGGCCAAACTGTTTCCCACAGTGGTTACATCCTTTTGTGTTCCTACCAGCACGCTGCAATCCGTGACGGGTGTTGCTTTTTTCAGTCAGATAACCTTTAGCCATTCAGTAGGGGGAGTGATATGCCATGGTGGTTTTAATTAGCATTTCTCTAAAGGCAATTAATGTTGGACATTTTTCATGTGCTTATTTGGATTCATACATATTTTTGGTGAAATATGTGCTAAAATATTTTGTACATTTTTTATCGTATCGCATATTTATTATTGTAAGAATCCTTTCGGTATCTTAGACAAGTCTTTTATCAGATATTTGTTTTCCAAATATTTTTCCAAGTCTGTGGCTTGCCTTCCCGTTTACTAATACTATCTCTTAAAAGAGCTGAACTTTTAATTTTGAAGAGATGTAATTATCAATTTTTTTTTCTTTTTTGAGACAGAGCCTCAAGCTGTCACCCTGGGTAGAGTGCCGTGGCATCACAGCTCACAGCAACCTTCAATTCCTGGGCTCAAGCGAGTCTCCTGCCTTTGCCTCCCAAGTAGCTGGGACCACAGGCGCCCGCCACAATGCCCGGCCATTTTTTGGTTGCAGCCGTCATTGTTGTTTGACGGGCCCGGGCTGGATTCGAACCTGCCAGCTCAGGTGTACGTTGCTGGCGCCTTAGCCTGTTGAGCCACAGGCGCTGAGCCTATCAATTTTTTTATAGTTCATGATTGTTTTGTATCCTCTGGAAGGAATGTCTGCATTATTAAAGTTACAAGGATTTGGGGCCAGGAGTGGTGGCTCACCCCTGTAATCCTAGCACTCTGGGAGGCTGAGGCGGGTGGATTACTGGAGTTCACGAGTTTGAGACCAGCCTGAGCCAGAGTGAGACCCCGTCTCTAAAAAATAGCCAGGCCTATTAGTAGTCCCAGTTACTTGGGAGACTGAGGCAAGAGGATGGCTTGAGCCCAAGAGCTTGGGGTTGCTGTGAGATATGACACCAGGGCACTCTTGCCCGCATGGGGGCAAGAAAGCAAGACTCTGTCTCAAAAAAGAAAAAAAAAAGTTACAAAGATTTCACCCTATATTTCCATTTAGAAATGTTATAGTTTTAGGTTTTATGTGAGTTTATGATCCATTTTGTGCTTTTGAAATATGGTAAAGATGAAGATTATAATTTTTTGCTCGGTGAGTATACGGATTTTTGGTGGATTATTCTTGGCATCATTGTTAAAACACAGTATTTTCACCATTGAATTGCTTTGGCATCTTTGTCAGTCATTTAATTGCTTACGTGAGATTCTGTTTTTGTGCTATTTATTCTGTGACATTTTTATGTCAATATCATCCTGTCCTAAAAACAGATAATGTGAGTTCTCTTTGTTCTTCTTTTTCAATAATTGTTTTAACTATTCCCAATCCTTTATATTTCCAAATACATTTTAGAATTGGCTTTTCAATTTCTATAGAAAAGTCTGCTAGAATTTTCTTCGGGATTGCATTGCCTATATAGATCAATTTGGGGAGAAATATCATCCGATCTAACATAATTTATCTTCCCATTTTGAAGGCCTTTAATTTCTCTCAGGAATGATTTGCATTCTGTGTATGAATCTTGCATATTCTTTGTTGAATTTATTCCTATTTCATATTTTTTTCCCTGTTTCATATTTTATAATGCTCTTGTAAGTGGTATTTTCAAATTTCAATTTCTAGCTGTTTGTAGTTAGTATATACCATTGATTTCAAATCATTTGTTTCCTGCAAGTGTTGGCCTAAAGTTGTTCCTAATTTCTCCTTATTATCTCCTTTCATATTTGTATGTTTTTTTTTTTTTTTTTTTTTGAGATAGAGCCTCAAGCTGTCACCCTGGATAGTGTGCCATGGCATCACAGCTCACAGCAACCTCCAATTCCTGGGCTCAAGCGAGTCTCCTGCCTCCACCTCCCAAGTAGCTGGGACCACAGGCGCCTGCCACAACGCCCGGCCAATTTTTTTTTTTTTTTTTGGTTGCAGCCGTCATTGTTGTTTGGAGGGCCGGGGCTGGATTTGAACCTGCAAGCTCAGGTGTACGTGGCTGGTGCATTAGCCCGTCGAGCCACAGGCGCCAAGCCCATATTTGTATGATTTGTGGTGATACTTCCTCTTTTATTTCTGATATTGATAACTTGTATCTTTCTTTTTCTTGATCAGTCTGCCTAAATGTTTTATAAACTTTATCGAACTTTTCAAAGAACTAGTTTTTGGTTTCATGAATTTTCTGGATTAATTTTCTGTGTCCTATTTTAGTGGTTTCTGCCCTTATCTTTATCATTTCCTTCCTTTTGCTTATTTTGCGTTTACTTGATCTTCTTTTCCTAGTTTTTTTTTGCTATTTTTGACTGGGGCTGGGTTTGAGCCCACCACCTCCAGCATATGGGGCAGGCACCCTACTCCTTTGAGCCACAGGCACCGCCCTTTTTCCTAGTTTTTTAATGCTTGATCTTAGCCAAAAAGTTGAGGAGTGATATTTTCCTGGTTTTTAAATTTAGGACTCTAGATCATAGATTAAAGATCTTTTTTCTTTTCTAATACAGGCATTAAGGACTATACATTTCCCTCCAACCACTGTATTAGCTGAATTTCTACAACCTTTGATATGCTATGTTTTCATTTTTATTTCATTCAAAATATTTACTAATTTTGGCCAGGTGTGGTGGTTCACGCCTGTAATCCTAGCACTCTAGGAGGCCGAGGCAGGTGGATTGCTTGAGCTCACGAGTTTGAGACCAGCCTGAGCAAAAGACCCTGCAAGACCCCATCTCCACTAAAAAGTAGAAAAAAAACTGAGGCAAGAGGATCACTTGAGCCCAAGAGTTGGAGGTTTCTGTGAGCTATGATGATGCCACAGCACTCTACTCAGGGTGACAGCTTGAGACTCTTTCTCAAAACAAAAAAATTTAGTAATTTATATTGTGACTTTTTCTTTGGCTCAAGGATTATCTAGAAGTAGATTGTTTAGTTTCCAAATTTGCAGGGGATCTTCCAAATATCTTTCTGTTACTGATTTCTCGTACAATTCCTATCTGTTCTGAGAACATACTTTGTATAATTTCAATCCTTTTAAATTTATTGAGATTTGTTTTATGGCCCCAAATCTGGTCTGTCCTGAAGAGTGTTCCATGTGCACTAGAAAAAATGTTTTTTCAGCTGCTTCTGCATGGAGTATTTTATTAATACCAATTACATCAAATTAGTGGTTAGTGTTGTTCAAGTAATATATCATTGTAGATTTTGGCGAGTACTTGTTCTATCAAATACTAAGAAAAGAGTGTAGAAGTTTCATGTATAGCTGTGAATTTGTCTATTTTTCCTTTGACTTCTGTCAATTTTCTTTTATATATTTTGAAGTTTTTGATATTAGGTGCAAAGACATTTAGAATTCATATTTTGTATATATATATATATATATATATATATATATATATATATACATACATACATATAATTTATTTTATTTTATTTTATTTTTTTGTAGTTTTTGGCCAGGGCTGGGTTTGAACCCACCACCTCTGGCATATGGGGCCAGAGCCCTACTCCTTTGAGCCACAGGTGCCGCCCCTCTTTTATATATTTTGAAGTTTTTGGTATTAGGTGCAAAGACATTTTGAATTCGTTTTTTTCTTTTTGAGAAAGAGTCTCACTCAGTTGCCCTGGGTTAAGTTCGTGGCGTCATAGCTCACAGCAACCTCAAACTCTTGGGCTCAAGTGATTCTGTTGCCTCAGCCTCCCAAGTAGCTGGGACTACAGACGCCTGCCACAATGCCCAGCTATTTTTAAAGATGGGGTCTTGCTCTGCCTCAGGCTGGTCTCAAACTCCTGAGCTCAAGCAATCCACCTGCCTCGGCCTTCCAGAGTGCTAGGATTATAGGTGTGGGCCACTGGGCCTGGCTGACAGTTAGAATTCTTATGTCTTTTTGATGTGTTAACCCCTTTATATATGTAATGCTTTGCTTTCTTTCTTTTTTTTTTTTTTTTGTGGTTTTTGGCCAGGGCTGGGTTTGAACCTGCCACCTCCGGCATATGGGGCCGGTGCCCTACTCCTTTGAGCCAAAGGCGCCTCCCTATAATGCTTTTCTTTATCTCTGGAAACATTCTTTCGTTCTGAAGTCTACTTTTACAATAACATAGTCTCCCTAGCTGTTGACTAGTGTTTGTAGAGTATATCTTTTCCCATTCTTTAACTTTTATTATATTTGTATCTTTATTTTTAAAGCAGCCTCTAGGTAGATCGATTTTTCTTTCAATCTGACAAAATCTACCTTTTAATTGAGTTATACCATTTATATTTTATGTAATCATTCATGCGGTTGGATTTGCATCTGCCATTTTGCTAGTTGTTCACTTATCCCATCTTCTCTTTGTTTTTATTCTCTGTTTTCCTTTATTCTGTTGAAGTCATTGGGTATTTTTAATAATTCCATTTTTTTCTATTATTGGATTATTAGTTACATGTGCTTTTTATTTTTATTTTTATTTTTTTTGCAGTTTTTGGCCAGGGCTGGGTTTGAACCCGCCACCTCTGGCATATGGGGCCGGCGCCCTACTCCTTTGAAGCACAGGTGCCGCCCTACATGTACTTTTCAAATTGTTGCTCTTTGATTAACAGTATATGTCTCCACCTCTTCACACTCAACATTCAAGTAATATCTTAGTATACTTTCATTTCCTCCTTCTCATCTTTTGTGCTATAGTTTTAATTTTTACTTCTATATATGATATAACTTCACAATACTTAGTTATTATTTTGCTTTGAACTGCCAATAATTTTTTTTAAAAGAGCAAAAATGAGGAAAAACTACTTAACATTCACTTAGATTTTTTTTACCATTTTCAAGACTCTTCAATTCTTTGTATATATCAAAATTTCCATCTAGTTTCCTAGTCTTCCTTGTAGTGCATTGGTGCTGGCAAAGGATTGTTTGGATTTCTTTTTCTGAAAACAAAAAACAAACCCTTCATTCCATTCTTACTTTGGAAAGATTTTACAAGGTATAACATTCTGTGTTAACCCTTCCCTTTTTTTTCTTTTCAGTGACTAAACAATGCTACTCTTTTTTCTTTTCTTTTCTTTTTTTTTTTTTTTGAGACAGAGTCTTATTATATAACCCTTGGTAGAGTGCTGTGGTGTCACAGGTCATAGCAACCTCCAACCCTTGGGCTTAAGTGATTCTCTTGCCTAAGCCTCCCAAGTAGCTGGGACTACTGGCGCCCGCCACAACGCCCGGCTATTTTTTTGTTGTAGTTGTCATTGTTGTTTAGCAGGCCTGGGCTGGGTTTGAACCCACCAGTCCCAGTGTATGTGGCTGGTGCCCTAACCACTGATCTATGGGCACTGAGCCAATAATGCTCTTCTATTGTCTTGTGGCTTTGTTTTTCACAAAAAGTTTGCTGTATGTCATATCTTTCTTCCTTATTATATAATCTTTCTTATTTTTCTGGGTTTCGTGTGTGTGTGTGTGTGTGTGTGTGTGTGTGAACACAGGGTCTTGATGTGTCACCTAGGCTAGAATATGAATGTAATAGTGTCATATAGCTCACTGCAACCTCAAACTCCTGGGCTCAAGCAATCCTCCTGCCTTAGCCTCCCATGTAGCTGGGACTACACGTGTGCAACAGCATGCTTAGCTAATTTTTTTGTTTTTAGTAGAGAATAGTCTTGCTCTTGCTCAGGCTGGTCTTGAACTACTAGCGTCAAGAAATCCTCTCACCTTGGCCTCTCACAGTGCTAGAATTACAGGCATGAGCTACTAGGCCTGACCTAAATTTATAACTCTGGTGTTTTATGAGCTTCTTGGCTCTATGATTCATTAATTTTGGAAAATTCATGACTATTATCTCTCCATTTATTCTGCCTCATTCTTTATTTTTGTTCTTTCTACATATTCAATTACCTCTATGCTTTTTAATTTTTCTACTTTTTTTCCTCCTCATGCTTTAGTTTGCATAATTTCTATTTACCTGTCTTCAAGTTCACAGATTCTTCTCATTGGTTAGCCTGCTGATTAATCTATTAAAGGATCATTTCATCTTTGGTATCATATTTTTATATCCAGAAGTTTTGACTTTTTAATTTTTATCTATCTATTGAAATGCTTCATCTATTTGCAGATGTTCGCTTTTTCTGTTAGTTCTTTTAACAAATTAATTTAATTTAATTTAATTTTTATTTTATTTTAAAAGTCTGTTCTGATAGTTTCAGAATTTGGGGCATTTATGGGTTTGGTTCTCTTGACGACTTTGTATCTTTAAAATGTGTAGGGGTTTGGTGATGACTTGTCAGGGTGCTGGGCACTGTGTATAGGACAGTAGGACTAAAGTAAATCAGGATGGGACATGCTTTTTATTCTTTCAGGTTGTCACTGTGAAGAGTTGAGTCAGTCTATTCTGTAGTTTAGCCTGGCTTGAGTTTTTTTTTTTTTTTAGAGACAGAGTCTCACTTTGTCGCCTTTAGTAGAGTGCTGTGGCATCATATAGCTCACAGCAACCTCCAGCTCTTAGGCTCAGGTGATTCTTTTGCCTCAGCCTCCTGAGTAGCTGGGACTATAGGTGCCAACCGCAACGCCCGGCTATTTTTTTTGTTGTTGCAGTTTGGCCGAGGCCGAGTTCGAACCTGCCACCCTCCTTATATGGGGCCAGCGCCCTACTCACTGAGCCACAGGCACCACCCTGAGTTTTGTTTCTTTGGATGACTTCAGCTTCTGGGGTAAGCTGTTACCTGATGCCTCATGAGCAGCCCTGGATGCTGGAGGTTTCTCTTCAGTGTTTGTGTTCCACCACAGCTCTTAGAAGGCTCTTGTGATCTGATATGCTCAATAAAAGTTTGTAAACTAAATTATTCAGTTTTTCTATATTGTTAGGATAGGCATAACATTCTCTTATAGTTTTCTACATCTTCAGTGGAAGCAAAACTCTACTTGATATTCTTTTAATAAGCCCCTTTTTCCTGTTTCAGTTAGTTCTATAAAACTAAGAAGTTTCCTAATAGAGGAGGGAGTATATAGTAATAGCCAAGGGCAGACAAAATAGGATTCATACACAACTGGTTTTGAATTCCAGATCTTCCAAATACGTCATTTCTGGTCCTGCTTAGTGGCGGGGTGGGGACTTTGATTTGGTCCTTTTCTTTTCTTTTTTTTTTTTTTCATCACAGAATCTAAACTTCCAGTGGATTATTTGACCTGGAAGAAGACTGTGGTGATCAGGAAAGGCCAGGAATAAAATAGGCAGTTTGAGGCCGGGACAGTTGTGTCAGGAACACAAACACTCAGTAACTTTACTAGCAAAGTGACCATCAGCATTTAACTCTGTCATTCAGTTGCCTTATTTGTAAGACAAGGATAGAATGGAATAATATATGCAAAATGTTTAATGCAATTCCTGACCTATAAAAAATGCTCTGTGAATCATTATTATTATTCTTAGATTTAAATTTTGTGGTGATAGGTTAGAGGGTACACTCTAGGGAGGATAGGCTAGAGACTGGAAAGTCAGTTAGTAAATAAATTCAGGAGATCAAATGAGAGTTATAAAGACTTAAAACAAAGCAGACAGATGAGATAGACTTAAAAAGGCTTATGGATAATCAACAGCCCTCTCATGTGGTATCACAGGCTTGTTATTCCATCTTCCCAGTACTTTTCTACCTTCACCATCAACTTGTGTTCACACAACAATAATTGCTTGGCTATCCTTCTCTCCTACTACTACTTACTACCACTCTTCCAGACACATTTCTCAGCCCTGGCCTTGCAGAACTCTTTTTTTTTTTGATATAATAGGTAATTTACCAACTTTTATTGTTTCTTTCTGTCTTCTCTAGGATGTGAACTCCCAGGGTGATCTACTTGCCTTTCATTCATGAGGAGTTAGCATCTTTTCCAGTATAAATTATATTGGCCTCTGACCACTGAGAAATGGTCTTTACCTATGCAGTGTCATTCAGCCTTAGGTCTGGGAGTAGCTAAAGATCTTGTTATTTAGCTCATTCCTACTAACCTCTGTGGATATCTCTGCAATAAAAACTAGCTTTTATTTATTTTATTTATTATTTATTTATTTATTTATTTTTTAATTTTGTTGTTGTTGTAGTTTGGCCAGGGCTGGGTTTGAACTCGCCACCCTGGGTATATGGGGCCAGCACCCTACTCACTGAGCCACAGGCACCACCCAAAACTAGCTTTTATTTTGCATGTTAGTGTTGATTTTGAACTTCAATGAAAGAGTTGAAAGTGCAGTATGTACAATTTTTTAAACAAACTGGAAACACTAGATAATGATGTTGCCAATTTCTTAAAATAGAGTTTGGCTAGTAAGAGTCATTTTTTAAAAGAAAGATGTTTCAGCTACATAATTTGACATTTAAATTTTAGCTTAAAAGTAATTCATGTACTTACTATAGCCAGAGTAGGTCTGTTCTAGAATAACTCTCACTGGGGTGTTTAAAAGGAACCTAGTAAGACCACACAGCCCAATGACATCTGCAAACATTATCCTTAAAAACAAGAAGTAAATAGCCACATTGTTACAGACACAAATAGGTCATTTCTGGTCCTGCTTAGTGGTGGGGTGGGGACTTTGATTTGGTCCTTTTCTTTTTTTTTTTTTTTTTTCATCACAGAATTTAAACTTCCAGTGGATTATTTGACCTGGAAGAAGACTATGGTGATCAAGGAAGGCCAGGAATAAAATAGGCAGTTTGAGGCCGGGTATGGTGGCCTGGGGTTGTAACCCTAACACTCTGAGAGGCTGAGGCAGGAGGATTGCTTGAGCTCAGGAGTTTGAGAACAGCCTGAGCAGGAGCCAGACCCCATCTCTACTAAAAAAAAAAAAAAAAAAAAAAGAAAAGAAAAAGTGAAAAATTAGCCAGGCATTATGGTGAGTGCATGTAATCCCTCTACTGGGGAGGCTGAGGCAGGAGGACTGCTTGAGACCAAAAGTTTGAGGTTGCTGTGAGCAGTGATGCCATGACATTTTACCCAGAGCAGCAGACTGAGACTGTCTTAAAGAAAAAAAAAAAAGGCAGTTTGGGGTTTATCTCCTGTTCACTGTGGCTGGATATATTTGGGGGATTCATACTGTGAAATTCATGGTTTCTATGTGTGGTCCTGTGTTTGTTCATTCCTTCAGCTCTCTTCCCTCTCCTTTCTCCTTCTTTATCATTTCATCATTTCTGAGCCTTTGTCATGTGTCAGGCATCATGCTAGGCTGTGAGGAGATGGAGATGAATTAAACTTTGACACTATGTTCAAGTAACTGTCAGTGTAGTCAACACCTTGTGGTTTAATAAGTCACTTTGTATATTACAAACCTTTATTTCTGTAACAGGCACTGTCAAACTCCGGTGTGATGGAGGGAGAGACTTTTAGGAGTAATACATGAAAGGTCTCACCCCTGAAGAAAAATCATTTTCTTTAAAATAAAGTTTTTAAGACCTTCTTAATATTAGCAGCACACCAGAGTCCAGGCTTAGGAATCACTGGGATTTTCTGGCCCCAGGGCCATCCAAGGTCCCAGGCACCAGAAAAAGACAACATGATTATTGGTTAAGGCCAGTGGTGTGCCTTGGAGGTGCAATAGAGAGTCATATTTGTTTAAATTTAGGAGGGAAGGCTGGGTGCTGTGGCTCACGCCCTGTAATCCCAGCACTCTGGGACACTGAGGTGGGTGGATTGCTTGAGCTCTGGAGTTGAGACCAGCCTGAGCAAGAGCAAGACCCTGTTTTTAAAAATAGATAGGCATTGTGGTGGACGCCTGTAATCCTAGCTACTTGGGAGGCTGAGACAAGAAAATCACTGAAACCCAAAGAGTTTGAGGTTGTTGTGAGCTATGATGCCAGGGCCCTCAACTCCAAGGTGACTGAGGGAGACTCTGTCTCAAAAAAAATTTTTTTCTTTTTTTAGGAGGGGGTAACAACTCTGATGGTAAACCTCAAAAAGCAAGGGATATTCTGCAAGGCCTGGAGGAGGCCAGACCACTGTTGCCTTTGTTTGGTTGTAGATTGGCCCAGAGAAGTAAACAAAAGCCAACAACAACACAGCAATGTTCTTGAGAGAGAGTAGGCAGCGGTGGTTTTTGCTGCCCAGCTCCCAGGAGCGTTAGAATCTTCTTGTCAGATAAAAAAAACTAGATCATGAGTTGTGGATAAATTGATGGAGATATGGAGGCTAAAGAGAAATGCTCATGAAATTTACAATGATGGAAATTTACTAGGTGTAGAATATAAATGTCTTAACACAGTAACTAAGAAAATGCCGTGAAGGCCATGTTAACCAGTTTGATGAAAATATTTCGAATTGTATATAAAACCATCACATTGTACCATGATTGCATTAATGTACACAGCTATGATTTAATAAAAAAAAAAATTTGCGATGATGACCTCCAGAGATCCCCAAAGGGTGGGTCTTCCTGTATTTCTTCCTCAATTCGTGGCGACTTTCTTCTCATGCAGCTTCTCACAACTCCTCGCTTTTTTTTTTTTATGTTGTATGTTGAATACATGTATTTTATTATTCTTCATTACATTATTTCCCCCCCCACCCCTCCGTGGTAAGACAGAATTGATTTACAGAAAAGAATACAGAAAACACCAAAGCTCCTGGTAGAGGGAGAGAATTCAAGTGGGGAGAGAGAAGCTCTCTCCGTTTCTCTTCTGATCTTTCCCCGTCTCCTCCTCTA
>CAUYRH010129557.1:0-16634 GCA_963574655.1 Perodicticus potto
CCTCCCCTTATGACAGGCTAATGACATACCCAAAGAAACACAGGCAAATATCCAACAAGATATGTGCAAAATCATTTGTAGCAGCATTATGGGTAACAGCACACATTAAGAAAAATCCCAGGTGTTCACCAAGAGTAGATGGGTAAACAAATCAGTGTATATGCAGACACTGGAGTGATTAAAAAGCAATGAAAATGAATGGATTCCCCAACATAGTGCTTAGTACAAGAAGCCAAAGAACATGAACTTTGTGTTATTTAAGTAGTTATCCAATACAGAAAAAAACTAATGTATGGTGTTCAAAGGTAAGATGTGTACCACATTCAGAGAACACAGCAAAAAGAGTGAGCGTGAAAGGAAATTAGAAGCTTCTGGATGCTGGGAATGTTTAATTTTTTGTCTTGAGATATGATTGTTACCTATGATAATCCACTTCAACATAAATGTCGGCTCAGTGAGTAGAGTGCTGGCTCCATATACTGAAGGTGGCGGGTTCAAACCCAGCCTCGGCCAAACTGCAAAACAGAAAAATAGCCAGGCGTTGTGGTGGGCGCCTGTAGTCCCAGCTACTCAGGAGGCTGAGGCAAGAGGATCGCCTAAACCCAGGAGTTGGAGGTTGCTGTGAGCTGTGTGATGCCCTGGTACTCTACTGAGGGCAATAAAGTGAGACTCTGTCTCTACAAAAAATAAAAATAAAAAAAATAATAATCCAATAGCATCTTGATGCTGGCGTTTCTCAACCTTCTCTGTGAGGAGTCCCAGTGCTCCTGAGCCCAGCCGTCCTTTTAGAGGCTCCATGGAGAAACGGAGCCTCTCCCCTTCAGGGGGCAGCAGGTCCTGGGCCCACACACTCCTCTCCAGGCTGTCAGCGTTGCTTTCCACACCTTCTCCGGAGACAGTGCAACTTTTGCAATAATATTTTGTGGCTAAATATCTGAAAATATTTTTATTTTATCAGCATACTCCTTAACAATTTTCCTGGGGATATAATTCCAGGTGAAACATTATATTCCTTCTAAGTTTTCCTCTCATAATTCTGTTGTCTCCTTGCTTCTAGGGTCACTGTTTACTTGTTGACTCGTTCTTTCTGAAACCAGGCTGAATCTTCTCTTGGTCACAATTATTGTGAAGTTTCCTAATGGTGTACTTTGCTTTGGCTTTGTCTCATCTAGGGTGATGGTAATTGTAACTGAAAGTTTCCTTGAATTAATTCATTGGTGATATCCATTTATTTGTTTGTTTGTTTGTTTTTATTTCTCCTGCTCCAGATTTCCTATCTGGAGATTTACCAAATCCTTCAGATTCAGAGGTTGGCCTTCTTGGGTAATTATTTCCTTATATTTTGTGTCTTTTTTATCTTTTCTTCTTCTACTTCCTTAGAGATAATAGTTATCTTCCAAATCCCTTATTTAATTAGGTTTTGATTTCTGTTCCCATCTTTTTGATTTCCAAAGGTGTTTTATGTTGTCTGAATATTCCTGATTTTGTTTTGTGGATGTTATACCCTTTACATTTAAGAAGACCTTAATGATGGGGTGTAATGTTTCTCTCTCTTCCAAGAATACTCCACTTTGGCATTTCTTTGTTTGATGTTTTCATGTTAGGTGTTTTTCTCTAATGTTTAGAAATCTTTGGCTTGTCGCTCATTATTTACAGTAGAGCACAACCAACAAAGCGAGTGGGGGCTGAAATCGCGCACACGCGGCTCCTTCTAGCTGAGCTTCACTGTAAAATGATACCGAGAAGCTGTCAGAAAACTCTCATTGCTGCTTTTTACTCCTTGCCCTTTAGCTTGTTATTTTACCTAGAGAAACATTTTTACAGCATTTGACTCAGTAACGGAAGGTGGACTCCTCCATGCCTGGGCAGAGAGGGAGAAGACGTCGGGGGCCCTTTCCTTGGCTCTGTCTGGGAGAGTGCCCGTGGCTTCTCTCTCTGCCGTGGGACTTGCACTCCTACGGGGCCAGCTTTCCTCCAGCCCAGACGCCTCCTCTTCTCTTGAAGAACAAAGAATTCACAGTCGGTGAGGGGTTGGCAGGTCACTTAGCTAAAAGGAACAGGAGGAGACTAGTGGCCTTTAAAATCCTCTAAGCCATTCATGCTCATTCTAACTAGCCTTGCATCCCTGCCCATCAACATAAATCTCACAGCGAGTGCGCGGCCATCCCTGAGTCTGAGGATGTGGGCTGGCTTGTGATCCACTTACTCAGGGGTGCAACCAGCTGAGAGTCACACAGGAGAAGACAACCATCAAAAGCTCAGCCTTTCTCTCTTCCTCCAGTTCCCTGCTTGACCTCTTACTGGCTAACCCTCATGAGGAGCTGGAACATCAGAGAGTCCACTAAGGTTGTCCATATGTCACCTTCTCAATTGTCATTTTCAGTATATTTGCAGAATGTGCTAGGCATGCAAAACCCGGAGATGAGGGGGTACTGCCTGGAGCAGCGGCAGTGGCCTATCTCAGGGAGTCAAGCTGTGCCTGTGTTAAAAGAGACTGGAATGAATAGTTTTGGGGTCCCTCAGCTGTGGCATGGAAGGCGGAGTGCACAGAAAGACTCCATCCACCCTGAGCATCTTTTATAAGCCCTGGAGGGTTGGCGTATTGTAAGTCCCAGGCTTCCATTCTATGCTTCCTTGCACACGTATAAGCAGTAAAATTACTTTCCTTACCTCCCGTGAATGTTCTGTCTCAGTGAACTCCTGTGACAGGTGGAAACTGCAGATTGGTAATTCTCAGCCGGGAAAACTGGTCCCCAGCTGTGGAATCCATTTCCCCTGCACTGTTCCCACACTCATTCCTTTTTCTCAGCATGATAGCAAATTTTTAAGAATGGTGGAGCACCCCTCTCTAAATTACTTTGCATCCAGGAACAGAGGTCCGTGGACCCTCCCGAGGAGTGTGCTTATGGGCTGGTTGTGACCAGTTTGCACAGGATCCTTTTAAATAATGCTCTTCTCCAGAAATGGACTTCTTCCTACAGCGTACCAGGGATGTCACCTACTCAGCCTTGCTCATTTTAAACTCATGGTGTCTGAGTTTCAGCAACCACCGAAAGTAAGTGCCGCTGTCCAGTGCTTGAATTCACACATTAAATCCTAAAGCCAAGGTGAGCGTGCTCATTTTAACTAATTCATCCCCATCTGGCTTCAGATCGCAGCCTCCACAGGGTCGCCAAGGACTGTCACTTTTTCAGAGTGCAGGTGAGCTCCCTTCAGAAGGTCTCAGTCTTTCCTCCCTGAGCATTGGAGAGTCCTCCACCTCTCCCGGGGCCTGGAGGCATTGGTGGAGGCTGGTGGGTCTTCGGAATCTTCCCATGAACAAGTGTCCCAGGACGTACAGTTGGGAATTATTTATGTAGAGCTGTTTCCCTCGGGGAATGGGGTTTGAATTCCTCAGACTTTTCTTCAGTGTCTCCTTACTGGTCTCCATCCCTGGCCCCAAGGCCTTCCCGTGCCTCTGTCTGAGCACCAGGCTCTTCCCATCAGGCCCTGAGCTCCAGCTCAGCTGTGTCTGACCCAGAATGCAAGGGGTGAAGGATTCCTTCAAACCTGCCATGGAAGGTTTTTAATTTTTTCCTGTGTTTCATTACTCAGATGTCCAAAAAGCTGTCAAGGGCCATCTGAAGCCCTGTCTTCACATCTGCTTTAGACACTGGGGTGATGACGTGCCTCAGGCACACCTGGTGGAACTCTGCTGTGGCCACCAAGCCGCTCCCTCTCCCCAACCATGCGGTCCTCGACATTTCACAAACACAAGACTGACTTGCCATTACGTAGTTTTTATCTTGTCCTTCCTGTGACCTATTAACTCCAGGAAGGTCATAGTTCCCTCTTTTATCACGGAGTGCTCTGAAGAGTCTTTGTCCTCAGACCACTCCTGGTACCAATGACTAACCCAGTCAGGGTCCTGATTAGGTGACTAATAGCATCCTCAACTTGAATGATTTTTGGAAAATTATAAAACTATAAAGTGATGATCAAGGCATTGGGAAACCACAAAGGATTGTGGTACCGGGACTAGAAGGCGATCCCATCATCAGCAGCATCCCAAGTCTAGAAGGTGGGAGGAGAGACAGCCCAAGAAACCTGTTCCTTCTGCCTTCTGCTTGTGATCCTTTTAGGCTGAACCTAAGCAAAAGCCCAAAGTGAAGGATACTGTTGATCTCTCTGTGTAGTTGACCCTTAGCATACAGAGCAAGGTGGGAAAGGAGATTGGACCCAAAGGTGCAACCAGGACCCATCCCAGTGACTACTGCACCATCCTGCTCTTTACCATTTTCTTTCCAATATTTTTGTATTTTTGTATATTTTTGTTCACTCACAATAAAATTAAGAACACATGGGGCCGATATCGTTGATACAAGTACTAAAGATTGCCTTTCCAAGGATGCAGAAGGAAGGAGAGAATTAAGGCAACTCACGGCAGACATAAGGTTTCAGGTGTACTTTGTGGTCATGATTCTGCCTGATGGGATATTTCATGAGAAAATGATGCAATTGTCTGAGCGCCTGTAGCTCAGTGTGTAGGGCACTGGCCACATGCACTGGGGCTGGTGGGTTAAAACCTGTCTGGGTGTGCTAAACAGCAGAGACAACTACAACAAAAAAATAGCTGGGCATTGTAGCAGGCACCTGTAGTCCCAGCTACTTGGGAAGCTGAGGCAAGAGAATCACTTAAGCCCAGGAGTTTGAAGTTGCTATGAGCTGTGATGTCATGGCACTCTACCAAAGGCAACATAGTGAGACTCTCAATTAAAAAAAAATGATGCAATTGCTAGAACTCCAGTACAAATCCTCTCTTCCTGCTTCAGATTTTATGGTAGTGATATCTTAGTTTGTTTCTACTTACTCTGAATCTGGCCTCTTTTTTAATCTTCCTGATTGCTGATGACATTGGTTTCATTATTGTCATTGGTTTATGCACCTCCTTGGCTCATCATGTAGACTCAAATTTAGGCCAATGTTTTTTTTCTTTCTAGGAAGGCCAAGAGTGTTTTGCTGTTTTCTGTCTTCCTAATCTCATGCATACTATTCCCCCTCTCAGGAATCCTTTTCCTCAATTCTGAGCTCACCTAGTTGATTTCTGATCACCCTTAACTCTCAGCTTCTCCGAGCCTGAGGCCGCATTGCCTTCCACTGGTTCAGTTCTCCCTGTTACACCAGATGACCAGCCCTTGAGCATGCCCTGGAGACAAATACTATGAACCACGGTCTGTGCATTTACTGTTGCATTACACGGTTGGCCACTGCACAGCTTTCAGCTTGTCTTTCTGTTTGGCCCATTAACTCCAAGAAGGTCATAGCTCCTTTTATCACAGCTGGCAGAGTAGAGTCTCAATAAATTTTATTGATTAATTATTGTGTTTATTCTGCGTCTTTTAAATCATCCTGAATAGTTTTGACCTTCCTTACTTAACTTTAGGACACAGGAACTGGAAAAGAATTGTGTGTGAAACCCTGACTTAGCCACAACATACAGAAGGGGAGGAACGGCCAGTATCCAGGTGACCGGCTTTAATCCTGCTCCCAGGCTCCCTACCCCAGGGACACTTTGCATGTCTAGATCCAAGTCTGTTTCATGGCATCTCAAAGGCCAACTCGACTTGTGCCTGGGATTTATGTAGTCTTTGGATGCTGTTTTGTTATTGTGATGAGAGACACAGTATGTGTTTTTCACCTGAATATTTAAAGAGGAAAAGTGAAAACTTGGATATGTAGATTGCATCTTGAAACCATTCTTGTTTGTGGCTGGAGTAGAAGTTATGGGTCAGTATTTCCTTTCTGAGTCCTGGTATTAGAGAGAGAGAGAGATTTGATCATAACTCACTGGGCTGGGGAGTCCATCTCATCTCTAGCCAAGTGCAAACTTGGTTTCTTATCTGAGTAGGTAAGTGCTTAACATTCATGGACTGAATCATCTATCATGACATAGACGTTTACATTTTCCTGCAGCTATATAGTGAGAATTCCAATGAAATGGGTAACACTGAAAAAATCATTTTTTCACTAGAACCGCTAAGAGTGAATACTAAGTAACATCTGCTAATAGTTATTGAGGAAACATAGTCTAGGTGATAGAAGGAAAAACAACCTTAATCAACTTCAAGACCTGGATTGCATTTAAAGTTTTCACATCAACATGAACTTTTTTGCGGGGGGAGCGGTAGCATTTTAAATGATGATATCCTAGTTATAAGAAAGATATTTTTAAAATATGCCAAGAGTGTTGATGATTGCTCTGTCTTACTAATAATGATATACATTTAGAATAGAGTGCAGAGTGAAAAGTATTTTGCTTTTAATTCCACATATAAATTATTCATCCAGATCTTCATTCAGTACAAGAATCATTCAGATAGTATTCTTAGAGATGTGGATGACAAAGCGAAGAAATTCAGATTACAATTTAGTGGTTTTTATTTTCCTAAAAAGATAGCTTTTAAAAACAATAAATAAAAAAAAAAATTCGCCACAAATAATTATGCTATAGGAATTTAAAAATGCATTATTTCAAATATGCTTAAAAAATTATTAGAAGTAGTTATAGTGTGTTCTTTCTTACACAAACTTCAGAACTTACAGGAATCTCAGACATCACGTCTTCATATAGCAATCTATACTAACCAGAACTATAGTAACCAAAACAGCATAATATTGGCACAAAAAATAGAGACACAGACTAACGAAGGAAGACAGAGGAATGATCCACACACAGCCAATAGGAACCTGACAAAATAGACCACGGCGTGCACTAGAAAAAAGAAGTCCTATTCAATAACAGGTGCTGGGAGAATTGGGTAGCTACACTCAGAACAAACCAGGCTGACATGCATCTTACCACGCACAAACCTGCCTGACATGTACAGGGAACACTATCTGGTTGATGGGCACACTTATAACCCTGACTCAAGCATAACAAAAGTGATCCAAGCAAGCAAAAGCATCTGTACTCCTGTAATATCGAAAAATAATAAATATTTCTTAACCATCCAACAGGTGCATGTGCCTTCTACACCCGTGGTTGTTTCAATGGATGTCTACATATTTGTCAATATAAACTACTTTCTTAAATTTTCCTCTTCCACTTCCTTTATAGGCATTTATTGTTACCAGGTGTCCACATCACACTAATATCAAATGAACACACAAACCCAGCTATGGAATGTTCTGGAAGGGACCAAGAAAATAAACTTGTGGTGCATCTATTGGTTGGACGATTTTCATCTTATTGGCTATAAGATGGAAAATACAGGAACAGACAAAAAAAATACAGGAACAGATATGTATGTTTATATATCGTATAAACACACAAACCCAGCTATGGAATGTTCTGGAAGTGACCAAGAAAATAAACTTTTGGTGCATCTATTGGTTGGAAGATTTTCATCTTATTGGCTATAAGATGAAAAATACATGTTCTCTGCCATGTAGGTGAAGCCATTTTGGTCTGCAAAAAACAAAAATTAATATAGAATGCTTTAAAAAAAAACAAAAGCACTGATAATAATTAGAGGTTCAGATTCCAGCTCTTCTTAAAGCCCAAATAAATTTCGGCTTTTGCATGACTCAATGGATTGGTCTCAGAGTCCATTGTACATCTTGTTCTAATAAAATTTTTATTTTCAGATTATAACAGGTAATAATCATTCCACTTGAATTCTCCAATATGGTAGCTATGTTAGTCCTGGGGATTGTTATAACAAAATGTTTTAGCCAAGATAATTTTCAAGCAAGATAAATTTATTGTCTACAGTTCTGGAGGATGGAGAGTTCAAGATCAAAGTGTCATCAAATTCAGTGTTGCAGTAAAATGTTCCTCTTCAATTGTCAAGGTCTAACCTTTGAAATTCTCTTATTGTATCTCAATCTTCACTACCTTGATGAACTTCTTAACAAAACTTTAATTATAATATTCGATTAAGTGAAATGAACATTTAAAATATTTATGTCTCAATTATTATACAGTAATATAACTATCTTGTTAAACAAATAAATTATATACTCCATAACATGCAATTCAGGAGATCCTCAATTTTTCTTTCCATTTTCGTATTATACTACTCCCTATAGGAACTTTAAATTTCTGTCAGGTGAAATTTTATAAAATTAACCTAAATTTATCTGTATATTTTTCAATTCATATATTTTTAAAATTCTCTTTTCGAGTAGAAATGCCATCTTGTGGAAAGACATTTGAACTGAACCCTGAGTCAGCAATCCTAGACCTTCTACTCCATCTGAAGGGGTGACTTGGATTCACTCAAGTGATGAAGGATATCATATACAACACAGATTACTTCCAAAAAAGACCACTTTTAATTTTCAGTTGAGTCTTTGGCCTTTGAATACTGAACCTTTAGTATCTTGGTTAACTGTGCTGAAGAAATGGAATTACTGCATGGCGATAGCGGTGTGCAGGAAGATGAGAGGGGGCCTAAAAGTAAACTACTATAACGGAGAGAAGCAGCACGATAAAAACAACAGCCTATCATCTAGTAAAGTGATAATATATCTCTTAACACACTATCAAACTTGCCATCTCCTAGCACATATCCTTAGTCCTATGTTTGATGTGTGCTAGAAATAGTCTTCCTTGACAATCAAAATAATAAGAAATCAAAGAAATCCTTGAATGTTCTAAAGAGATAAGAATGAATTATATTATTATCTCCAATGAAATGATAGTGGTTCTAGCTTGTGTATTTAATTAATTGAACGTTTGAATGACCCCACTTTCAGGGAAGTTATAAATTCATTCATGTACTATATCCATTTTGTGTTCCCAGGAATCCTTTACTTACCTGTGGAGTCAGAGAAGAATATTTGAAATGATAACTAAAAGATGTGAATAAATATTAAAGATAGAATAGTCATCTGAAATACAGTAGAGCTTCCACAAGGTGATAATCTGAGAGACTGTAACCCACAATCAACACACAGAGGTGGTCAACGTAAGGAACTCAGCCTACTGTGCTGATGTGTCCACATGGTTCATGTCCAATATGTGGACATTAAGTCAATTTAAGGAGGTGCTCAGGGTAGGGAGATGGTCAGCTCTGGAGGTTCTAATGCATATATAAAAACTAAATTATCCACACTGAATATAGTCACTTTCTGCACACATTTCAACATGTGTATGCTTGGTCCTTCACTATTGCACGCTGAGTGACACACCAACACCAGTCATATGTAAATATGTAATTCATTGTCTAGACTTTGAGCAGAGCAAGGAGGCATGACTCAGGGTTATGTTGGGATAGCTGGCATTAAGCATGATTTTAATGATACATTCCTAAAATTGCAGCTATGTTTTTAATTTTTTATCTTCCATTTCATGACTGATAGCAGGCTAGAATGTTTCATTATAAATGTTTCCTGTGGGATCACACTTATGGTGCATCTTAGAAGGGACAGGTGAAACCTACTAAATGCAGAACACAAATGTTTTCACATAATAAACGAGAAAATCTCATGAAGGTTATGTGGAACAGTTGGATGAAAATATTTCAGATTGTATGTGAAGCCCACACACTGTACCCCACGATTGCACTAATGTACACAGCTATGATTTAATAAATGAATAAATAAAAAATAAATGTTTCCTGTATGTATCTTGTGACATGTTTTTCATCTTTGAAAACACACACTACTAATGATGTAAAAACTATGGTTCTTGTCCCCAAATCAGTGCTTCAATTTTTCAAACTTCCATTTACTTATAGAAAGTAATTAAGGAAAATGTGACAATATTTAAATAATATATATAGATAATTTTTTTTCTGAAGCTAGTTATAGTCTGTCTAGTCTGAATTTCTAAGCTGTATTCCTCAGTTTTTGTCTATCTCTTGATGCCTGAAGATTCTGATTTGTGTTTTCAAAGGCAATTTATGAGCTAGCTGACCCATGTAATGGTCAATGAATTTGTTAAGTTCCTTACCTGCCTGACCAGATGTTAGTTATCCACACATTCATCCTCAGAGAAAGAGTTATTGACCTAGTTTTATAAATAAGAAAATTGAGGCTTCAAAGCTTTAAATTACTGTTTTTCAGTTACCCAAACAGTTTGCAAAAACTTAGAATTCTACACAGTGTTCAGAGTACTTTCTGACCCTGAAGTCTCCCCAAATACAGCTATAGTGCCCTTTGTCTTCATCTTCATTTAAAATCAATCCTCTGAGAAACTGATATGCACAAAACATCCAGAGTCATAATTCTGTGAGCCTGGAAGTTGGGTCAGGTAGACCATGGGTCTAAACAGAGGCAATTCTTTTGATAGGGGTGTTATTAAATCCTTAGACGACTCTGCATTTTGACTTTGAGAGAATGAAGTCTTAAGAGCACTCGAGTCCTCTAACAGAGCTGATTAAAAATGAGGCCTTGAAACGCTGTTACAATGCCCTCCCCAGCGGAATGGAAACAGGAGCTCTGCCAGGCTGAAGCTTCCAAATCTGCTAAGATTAATGGAAGTGAATTATCATTGTATTCCAGAGGAATATGTTTTTGCATCAGTGAAAAATGAGACTAAATTCCAAACGAAGGGTCTGACTTTTTAAAAACAATATGTTAAAGGTTGAAATTGTATGAAATCTTGCCAAATCCCAGAATTACTCTGTGCCTTTGATGCCGTTGTGTGGAGCATGTCAGTAGGTAGGTAGACATGTCAAATATTTTCCTTAAGGACTGGAATCACTTAAAATATCTTTAAGCTCAAATTCCCAGACATTTATTTGCATAACAAATTTAGCAAATATTAAATAATACAAAGTAACAAAATAAACATGAATAGATCTACATCAGGCACTATATCAGCGCATGCAGACAGATTTATTTTTCTACTTACCTATTTATTTATCCTTTTTCCAAAGGAATCAAAATATGAAATGGGGATCATTAATCTTATTTTTCAACCAAAAAAAAAACCCCACTAAGATTCAAAAGTGTGAAGTCATTGTCCTTCAGCCTGCAGGGAGGTTTCCTGGAAGAGGGCTGCTTCCTCAATGTGCAGAGATGCAGTGATGAAAAAGTCTTTCTCTATTCATCGCTGGCTAAACACCTCGGGCCTGGGTGCCTACAAACAAAATTACTCATTTGTTTGCTCACTCAGGTTCTCTTCTCTAGAACACAGTTGAAATATCAAAAAAAGAACTAGAACTTTTCATTACACATAGAAATGAGTTTCAGTATTTTCTACACATATACATAGGGCAGTCAAGTTTATGAGCTGGGTTCAAGGTTATGTCAATGGGACAGGAATATAACGCCATGTGGTGCAAATAAAAACAAGGGGAAATACCTGGAGAGGAGGAAGAGAATGCCCACTGTTCTCTGACATCCCACACTTGAGGACAAGTGCAGTTGGTCTGCATGTACGCTGGCCAACATTCCCATGAGAAGGACCCCCCTCCCCTCACTGGGGGTCTACATAATTATAGGGTGAGGGGCAGTGAACATCTGTGTGACTGCATAACTCTGAAAGAGCTGTGAAGCAAGAGGGGTCTTGTTAGAAAGGGGCCGAAGGCTGGGTTTCAACACCAGTCTGAGCAAGAGTGAGACCCTGCCTCTACAAAAAAAAAAAAAAAGAAAAATTAGCTAGGCACAGTGGCACATGCCTCCAGCTACTTGGAGGCTAAGGCAGGAGGATCATTTGAGTTCAGGAATTTGAGGTGACAGTGAGCTCTATCTTATGATGACATTCCAGGGGTCCTCAAACTACAGCCCGTGGGCCATATGCAGCGGTGTGAATTTATTTGTTCCCATTTTGTTTTTTTACTTCAAAATAAGATATGTGCAGTGTGCATAAGAATTTATTCATAGTGTTTTTTTTTAAACTATAGTTCGGCCCTCCAACGGTCTGAGGCACAGTGAATTGGCCCCCTGTTTAAAAAGTTTGAGGACGCCTCCTTAGACTCTAGCCCCACAGTGGGAGCAAAAGAGTAAGACTCCGTCAAAAAAGAAAGGAAGGAAGGGAAGGAGGTGGGAAAGAAAGGGCAGAGGGCTCCAGAAGTAACCTTACTGGAAAGGAGGATGGATTCTGAAGCCCAGTTCCTGGAACAGGCCTGTTTCTTGAATTATCCAAATCTGCAGGGCCTGCTCTCTGTGAAACTCCCACAATGGGGGAGAAGATGAGCCTCCAGGACCCTCATATGTGCCTCTTCTCTGCTCTTATGGAAAGAGCTGAGAGGCTCTTCAATTAGACGGAAGAACAGCTTCTCCTACAGACAGTCTTGGTGCGGGATGGGCGTATAAGCTGCCTCCAGGGAACTGAGGCCCTTAAAGCAGCTGGAAACCCACTTATTTTGAAATAGATAGAAATGGTGCTTTTCAGACCATGAAATGATATCCTGGGGCTCCCGACTGTCCTGATACAGCTCCCTCACCCTGGTTCCTTGTAGACACGGCAACGAAGCCCACTTTGTCACACTCAGGACTTCAGTCAGCCAACGTGTTTTTCAAACACCGGTTAGGGATTTGGTACCTTCTACATGTTGCAGTAGGGCTTTCCAGAACCTTTAAAAATATTGTAGATTCCTCCCTGGGAAGTAATATTGTCACTTGATGTTTTAAAAATGCTATAATATCAGAAATAGAAAATAATTTCAAGTAGTAAAATTATCTTTCCAAAATCTTAAAAACAGACACATCTTCATTGGATCCTTATTTGCTATTAGGTAATAATAATAATTCAAAATTTAATTTGATTAATAGTGATGATGATAAATCTTTATAATATGCACAATTAGAGGTTATGTATTTATTTGTCTAAGTGATGAGCAGTGGAGATATGGATATACAATACTGCTGAACT
This sequence comes from Perodicticus potto, assembly GCA_963574655.1. Taxonomy (NCBI): domain Eukaryota; kingdom Metazoa; phylum Chordata; class Mammalia; order Primates; family Lorisidae; genus Perodicticus; species Perodicticus potto. The sequence continues at coordinate 12,806 of CAUYRH010129557.1, forward strand.
TGTTCCATGTCCTTGAAAAGATACTTATTTTTTATTCTCTCGTACTTTATTTTCTAATAACTAAACTCTACATATTTATTTTCTAGGAAAATACCATCTTTATATAGATTGCTGTTTTTCAGAATCTTGTTTTTCTAACTATGCTACATAGACTGAATCTCCATACAGTAAATGCTTTTGAATTGTGAAATGAAATAACTGATTTTTGCAGGAATTAAAAATTATGTAGAGATATACCTTGGAGATAGTATAGGTTTGGTTCCAGAGCCCTGCAATAAAGGGAATATTGCAGTACAAGGAGTCACAATGTTTTTTTGTTTCCCAGTGCATCGGGATGAGCTCATACTGGTCAGTGTTCGGACTCCCCGCAGTGGGTCTCGGCCCGAGATTGGAGCCCCCATCCTGGAGCAGGGGCAGGTCCTCCCACAAGCAGAACTGAGCGTCAGCCCTGGAATGCACTAGAAGTTATGTTTGGACTGTACTACAGTCTGTTAAGTGTGTGATAACATTGTGTCTAAAAAATGTACATACCTGATTTTAAAAATTTCTTGTTGCTAAAAAATGCTAATGAACATTTGAGGCCCCAGTGAGCTATGATCCCCTTGCTGGCAGAGAGTCTTGCCTGGTTGGTAACTGATGACAAATCACTGAGCTGGTCGCTGAAGTTTTGGTTGGATGTGGCAATTTTTTGAAATGTGAAAACAATGAAGTTTGTCTCATCAACTGACTCTTAGTTTTCTGAAGTTTTCTCTGTAGCATGTGATGTTGTTTGGGTAGCATTATATTCATAGTGGAAATTTTTTCCAAATTGAAGTCATTTCATTCAGACCCTGATGCTACTGTATCCACTAAGTTTATGTATTCTGAATCCTTTGTTGTCATTTCCACAGTGTTCACAGCATCTTCATCGGAAGTAGACTCCATCTCAAGAAACCTTTATCTACTCTGCCATAACAGGCAACTCTTGCCTTGTTTGAGTTTTAGCATGAGAGTGCAGCAATCCAGTCACATTTATAGCTCCATTTCTAGTAGCTATTTTACCACATCTGCTGTTATTTCCTCTACTAACGCCTTGAACTTCTCAAATTCATCCATAAGGGTTGGAATCAATTTCAACCAAAGTCCTGTTAATATTGCTATTTTGACCTTCCATGAATTACAAATGTTCTTAATAGCATCTGAAATGGTGAATCCTTTTCAGATGTTCAATTTAAAATTCCCGGATTCATAAGAAAAATCACAGTCTGTGGCAGCTATATCTTTATGGTATGTATTCTTAAATAATAAGACTTGAAAGTCAAAATAACTCCTTGATCCACAGACTGTAGAACAGATGTGTTGGCAAGCTTGAAAACAATGTGAATCTCCTAGGAAATGTCCATCAAAGCATTCCCAATGTGTAGTAATATTTGGAAAGGAACCCCTCTTTTTTCCCCCTGAGTAGTAGGTCTTAACAGTGGACTTAAAACATTCAGTAAACCATACTATTAACAGATGTGCTGCCATTCAGGTTTGTTATTCTATTAAGAGAGCACAAGCAGAGCTAATTTAGCCTAATTATGAAGGACCCTAGCAATTTTCTAAATAGTAAATGATCACTAGCTTCGATTTAAAGTCACCAGCTGCTTTAGCACTAAAAAGACAGTCGGCCTGTCCTTTGAAACTTTGAAGCCAGGCATGGGCTTCTCCTCCTAGGTATGAAAGCCCTAGGGGGCATTTTCTATCAATATAAGGCTGTTTTACATTGAAAATCTGTTGTTTAGTGAAGCCATCTTCATCAATGATCTTAGCTAGGTCTTCCAAATAAAATTTCTGACAGCTTCTTACATCAGCACTTTTTGCTTCCCCTTGCATTTTATATTTCAACAAGACCATGGAATGGGGCTTTACAGCAAAATAGTGTAGAAATTAACGCTGGGAGCTTTTATTCAAGAAGATACACAAGAAATTATCAAAAAAGTAAAGGACAATTCAGATTCCTGGGAAAAGAGTGTGTACAAGCAGCCTGCGGGTGGCATTTGGCTGACAAAAGTGAGAGCAAAGTCTCAGTCTGTGAGAGGAGCAGAGGGTCCCCCTGTGACCTGCCTTTCCACGGGGACCTTCCCACCCCAGACCACTGGGAATCTGTGGGAGAGACACCCTGTGAAAAGCTTCGTGCATTTTCCCAGACCGGGGATGGAGAGGACACTGTTCTCGGGGTGAGCTCATACTGGTCAGTGTTCGGACTCCCCGCAGTGGGTCTCGCCCGAGATCGGAGCCCCCATCCTGGAACAGGGGCAGGTCCCCCCCAAGTAGAACTGAGCGTCAGCCCTGGAATGCACTGGACACTCTCTCCCCTTGCGAGATGGCAGTGGGGGGAAACGTGCTAACACCAGGGTTTCTCCTGGGCTCCAGGATTTGAGGGCAGGCTCGGCCTTGTGACTCGGAGATAGAGTGTGTGTGACATTGCTGGGTGCCCCTGTTGACCACCCTGGACAGGGAGGAGGGCCAGCTGAGTCCTCGGAGGCAGCTCTCAAGGGAAGGGAGAGGGCTGCACCCCACGGGGGCACCCCTTTGGATAGAGGGGATCAGGGCACGTTTTCTTGTGCACAGAGCTCTCTGCTGGGGCCGAGAGGGCTGTACCCCTCCCAGCAGGACTCGGGGGTGCCTGCTCCTTGGGGAGCTTGGCACCAGCCTGCTCAGGACGGATTTCCAGTGCTGCTGCTGTGGGCGGCTGACGTGTGCCCACCGGCCAGGCGTCCTGCCCTCTCCTCGGGGCACCGGAGAGCAGGACAGCCTGGAAACTGCGTTGAGCTGAGCGAAGAGCTTCAGCTCCAGACAGGGTGGTGGCCAGACAGGGGCCAGGCGTCTTTGGCGGCCCTTGGCTGTAGCAGTCTGGGGATACACAGCGGTGCCTGTTGAATCCGAGTGCCCTGAGAGTTGGGACGGGGTATGATCCTGCCTGCCCGGCACTGGGCCTGGACCACTGAGCCCTGCCGGGACCTGGCACATTTCCACAGGGGATCCCCCTGACACTCCCGCTGGGGGGCTTGTTGGTGCTCTTCATTGGGGGTCCATTCGGGTACCCCCACCGCCTGCAAGGGCTAAGCAGGGAGCCTCTGACCCTAGCACTGCACGGCTGGAAGCCGCAGAGAGCTTCTCAGTGGGCAGAGATGGGGATGCGCTGGTTTCTGCAGCACCAGGCTCCCACCGAGGTGCTGCCTGCGGGCTGCAGTGGAACCGCACAACCCGGTACAATAATCAGGTTCCTGAAGTGCACAGCTGGGGCAAGATAAGCTTCTGAGGCCTCAGTCATCCCACTCCACAGGAGGCCGTGGGCCTGACCACATGTCCTGCATGTATCTGCTATAACAAGCATTTTAAAAGCCACCATCCAAAGGCTATCGTTAATCAAGGAGCTCATAGAGCAGCTTTGCCCCTGAAAGAACCCAGAGCCCAAATCAAATGACTCTACACACTGTACTATATAGCCACATCTTCAGTGTTTTGGAAAAAAAGAAGACGCGTCCACCTTATATTTGAATTGCAATATATTCAAATATAAGATGAATTGTTTATCCAGATGGGAAAGAACAAGATAAACAATTGTAGAAGTATGACAAAACAGGGTGTTACATGACTCCCTGAAGATTACCCTAGTTTTCCAGCAATGCATCTGTCCAAAATGAAAATTTTGAAGCACCAGATAAATAATTCAAGATGTAGATCTTTAAGGAAACTCAATGAGATCCAATAGAAATTGGAAAACCAACAAAAAGGAATTAAAAAAAAATTCAAGCTATAAATGAAAAATGTGTTAAAGAGACAAATATTTAATAAAAAAGCAAAT
>CAUYRH010129559.1:0-11959 GCA_963574655.1 Perodicticus potto
GCAATCATGGGGTACAATGTGCTGGTTTCATGTACAATCTAAAATATTTTCATCAAACTGGTTAACATAGCCTTCATGGCATTTTCTTAGTTATTGTGTTAAGACCTTTATATTCTGCATTCAGTAAGTTTCACCTGTACCCTTCTAAGATGAACTGCCAAGTTAGTATCTTATTATCTTTTAAGGTATTCTTTATTTCTGTACGTATTCCTTCCTCCATTTTTTTCTCATGATTTATTACTAAATTTTGTGGACAATTAACTCTCTCCTTTTTTAAACTACTTCGAATTTCAGGAGTTTTTTTTATGAAGACTTCACCCCTAAGAAAGATATGCAATAGTAATAATGATAATAATACATGTGGCCAAAAATATATACATGCATATTTTTGCATAGACTATCTCATTTAATCCTGAACACAACAATAACATCCAACCCTCCTTCTTTCCCTTCTGAGCATAGGGCTAAGTGTTTAATGGATATGGGATAATGTAATTTCAGGAGCGATAGGCATATTATCAATCAGGTTCATAGGAACACAGGACTGAAAGAGGTTACTTATTACTAACTCAACAGATATTTACTGAACCTTGTGCCTGGCACTGGTCTAGGCTTAGGGCCAGAGGAATATATGAAGCAAACAAAAGCTTCCTGGCACTTACATTTGGGAGGACAGAAAAATAAGTAAATAAAGAAAGAAAGAACAAGCTAATATTTACTCTTTCTAATATACCAAATGACATGTTAGAAGGTGAAAACAACAATGGAAAATGGTTTACTCTGAATCTACCATGCTACCATTTAAAATTCTAGAAAGTGCAAAATTAGAACACGATCCACTTCATGACACCCATATGTGGTCGCCTTTATACTGGAGTCACCCTACAGAGTTACGATTGGTCTCTTTTTTTTCTCCTGAGGCATAATCTGGTCTTCTTGTCATTCTGGATCCTTCTTTCACAATGTTGTCCTATGAAGTGATGCTCAGAGGAAAGGGCAGTCAGGGGATTTGTTTTCTGTTCCCTATTAACACTTCTAACTCTGGCAACCAAGCCAGTTTGAACCAGACACAGCATCAAAGCCATTGTCTGGACTCTAGCCAGGGTCTATGGATATTCAGTTAGCTTGCAAGACTGCAAACTAATACCTATGTGTACCAGCCAAAACTGCATCCTTTTTTTCTTGGCTGTGTTATTCATATTTAGCATTGTCATATGACCCCATCTGAAAATCCTATTGCATAAAATTTTTCGAAAAGAATATTCAGCTCAGCTGTACCAATGAAGTCTTTGTTATTTTTGGAAAAAGAAAACAAAAAACACTAATAGCTATATATTTTCTTTTCATCACTTGACGTAATTTCAGACAGAAGTAGGGAGCCATGTTTTTTTTTTCCCCCCCAGAACTATAGCAGCAGCAGAAAGGATGCTGCCATTCATTCTGTAGGTGTGTTTTGGGTTTGATTTAGTTTTTTTCATATTTTTCTTTTGGCTTATATGAAATATTTTCCTAAGGGGGGGAAAAATACAAGCTAAGGTTAAACGTCACATGGATTAACTAAGTACCTGCAAATTACAGCCTTTAGCAATTTTTAATAAAAGAATACCATCCACTTCGCTACCAAAACAGATCCCGTTTTTGTTATCCCACTGAACGGTGCAGTTAGAAGAAATTCCAGAAGCTAAGGCAGTACAAATTGCAGAGCAGCTGTGTAGAGGTGGCTTCTAATCATAATTTCACATGAACAAGGACATATAAATCAAGGACAAAACTTCTCAACTTCTGATGACCCAGGAATGTCAATTTTAAAGCCAGATATATATCAAGCAACCTGCACAGCAGATAGGACGATGACTCTAACACCCACTGTTTCTGGGAATGCTGACATGTACCAGAAGCACAGCACCGGAATTTTATTTTGAAATCCGGATCACATATTTGAAACTGCCGGTGTCCCAACTTCAGCTTCTTGGCAGAAATGCCAGCTGAGTGTGCACATACCATAGGTGGACCACAGCAAACAACCTTTGGGCCAACTGTGCACCTCACAGCTGCAGACAAGGAGCTGCTTCTAGGGGATTGAGCAAAGGCTGAAGTTTAGGGGTCCTGTTGTGGTCATGTGTATTTTTGAATATATAAATGCATTTATTAAAGTTGCTCAGAGTCGGATTTTCAGGTGAGGCCTCATTTTTTTTTTTTTTTTTTTTTGAGAGAGAGCCTCAAGCTGTCACCCTGGATAGAGTGCTGTAGCATCACAGCTCACAGCAACCTCCAATTCCTGGGCTCAAGGGAGTCTCTTGCCTCTGCCTCCCAAGTAGCTGGGACTACAGGGACCCGCCACAATGCCTGGCCATTTTTTGGTTGCAGCTGTCATTGTTGTTTGGGGGGCCCTGGCTGGATTCAAACCCGTCAGCTCTGGTGTACGTGGCTGGCGCCTTAGCCAATTGAGCCACAGGCGCCGAGCCCGAGGCCTCATTCTTAGGAAATGGTGTGCAAGCAATAAATCCATCTGTAGCTAGGGACCCTCAAAAGCAAAGCTGGGGTAAAAATACTAACTCGACAAAGGTCCTCATAGACTGCACATCTCCTTTTGTGTTCTTCCTTTGTCCTGTGACCGTTTTAACAAACGCTTTCCGGTCTAGTGCCCCCCCACCCTGTTTTTAGGGGAAGAGAGCATTGACCCTGTGGAGTGATGCTGAGAAAAGGGTCAGCTCACGATAGGAGCTGGGACATTCCTAGCTGCTTTGAAGTTGCGCTCAAAGGCTTATGAATCTGAGTCTAAATAATCACTGTTTTCATCAGCCATTTAGTCCTAAAGGCTTACTTTATTGATAAGACAGAGCTTCTGGTCCTGTGGCTATTTCACGTAAGTACTTTTCTTTGCCCACACTGAGAAGGCCCAAGAATTGCAGGATTAGAACTGTGCATGTACTTTCTTCTCCATCATCCCGGATCCACCTTCCGTATGTGGTATCTTACCTCACCTGCAATCTAAGCATTTATCAGGCTGGAAAGTGTTGTTCATAATAATCTTTTCTTAAGTAACATTTAAAATAAAATATCTTCCATTATTTAAAAGAAAAACTAGGGAATAGAAAATTATCTCACACGGAGCTGTGGCCTTTTTTCAGATGTACTTTTGCATCTCAGTTTTAGGAGTTCTAAACATTTCTTACACAACTGTATTTGCTCTGGCTTATGCCTGAGATATTTTCATTCCATTGACCAGTTCAAATCAGGAGTGAGGTGCATTTGAGCTGGGCTTCTACTCTGCCAAGCAGATAATCCCCGACTGACTGGTCAGCATTTTCATTGCAGAGAGTCACCATGACCTTTCAGCAGCAGAAGTTGTATTTAGTTTGTGCAAAATAACTTTAGAGGGAAATAAAATCCCACTGAGGGGTGTCATCACAGTCCCCGCCAATGCTACAGTTGCTGGCATTCCTTTTCCATTCTGGACATTGCAAATACTGGGACTCTTCAAAGCGGTATTTAGTTCCTAAAACATTTGGAGTTAGGGCAAAATTTGCATAATTCTATTAAAAGGCTTATACCTCAGCTTTGAAAAATATTTGAGAAAATGTGATTTGAGGGAAGGAGAGTCTTATCTTTTGGCCCAGAAGGTACTTCGTGGAACTAAGCTTGTTAATGGTAGGATTGCCTGTTAAGCAACAAAAATGAAAAAATAAGGGCTGGAATAGTTTCCTTTTATCTCCGCGTCAAGTCTGCAGGGGATTGGAGCTTAAGTTCCAGAAGGGTTTTTTTCTTTTTTTTCCTGCTGTTTTTTTTTTTTTCACTGTATTGCAAACTTAGAAACTATAGAGTCACAGTACAGTGATGGGAAACACAGGTGCATTTCTGTAGATTTTAAAATAAGATTTGCTGGCTCCTTTTAGTTGAGGATAGTTCATTTTGATACCAATATGGAACTTGAGAAGATCGGCCCTGGATCAAATTTGAGACCATGTCATCGAGCCTATTTTGTCATATGACGCTGCCTGTCACTCCCCGGTGGACAGCCAGTCTGGCATCCATTTTCTATACTCAGCTTCTCAGATAGCCCTTAAGGAACCAAATACCCTTAACAGTGCAGATGTCATAAAACTGGTTGCAAATCAAATGCCTCCTACCGGAAAAGTAACCCACTAAAGGTCAGAATGTCCAGATGATGGCAGCTGTCAGGAAAGTGTGTAAAGACCACTGCCTCTGCTGTGTAAAGAGTGCCCATAGCACCGCTGCAGAACTTTCCGGAGCCTTAAGCCTCCCCTCCTTCCTCAGGACCTACATCTCGTTCAGAACATACTAAATTTGGGGACCTGCCCTGACATGTGCCTTCATTCTCCCTCCCTAGTCCCCTGAATTGTTTCCAAGACCAGAATGAGACTTTTTAAGCCCCTAAGCTTTTTAGCACATAAATGCAATTTTACTTTGGGGGGGGGTAACATAACATTTATAAATAAGCAGATGTTAGAATTGCGTTTTCTCTAGATGATTTATTGATTATAAAAGTCTGAGTGAATTTGTTAAAGTAAAAAATGTCCTGATGTATGTTTATTTTTATGCCTCCTGGATGATCCAACAGTGACTGCTGTGATGGCATCTAATGGCCCAGGCAAGATGATTTGTACTTGCTTTTCATTACTAGAGATTTGACTGGGTCCCAGTTGTATTTCATATCTAATTTAGAACCTTTTCCGGATGGCTTTATGATTCTCTTTATCCAACTGACCTTCTATTGCTGTCCCTTTTCTGGACAAATAAACCTTTCTTATCATATTTTTCACCCATCTGGTCCCCTGACTCCAAATACTTTAAATCAATCTTTAATTTCTTTAAAGCAGTGATTTTCAACTGGTGTGCCATGAGAGGATCTTAGATGTGCTGCAAACATTTTTAAAGATCATTCATTAAATTATTCTCAAAAGAAGTTCAAAGCATAGTAAGCATATTCTTATTTTTATTCTTTTTTTTTTTGACATGGAGTCTCACTTTGTTGCTCTCAGTAGAGTGCCAATACGACTGCGACCCAACCTCAGACTCTTAGGCTCAAGCAATTCTCTTGCCTAGGCCTCCCATGTAGCTAGGACTACAGGTGCCAGCCATAATGCCTGGCTATTTTTAGAGAGGAGGTCTCGCTCTAGCTCAGGCTGGTCTTGAACTTGTGAGCTCAGGTGATTGACTCACCTCCACCTCCCAGTTTACTTTTTTTCTGATCAACATAATTTAAGTGTGTCATGAAAGTTTAACTATAGGTTCGAGCATGCTGTTAGATTAAAACAAAAAAAGGTTGAAAAACACTGCTTTAAAGAAATAACACTTAGGAAAACTTTTATGTCATTTTTAAAAAGTAACTTCTGTCCACGTGGTAATTGCTCTGGGAATATATGTATGTGCCTAACTTTCCATACATAAATGCATATCTAGTGCTGTGGTATGTGGGCATTTTATAAGTAAAAGTCATATGCTGAAGGTTATTTGGACAGCAGTGGGCTCTGTTAACTCGAGTCACCTTTTTAGGATTGATGCCTGAAATTTGTGTTCTTATTATGTAATACACAGGCAAAGTTATGTTACTCTACCTAGACACAGGACAAACATTTATAATGCGCAGCCAAATTGCCACCTGAGGACACAGAGAACAAAGAAACAAAAGTCATAATAAGATTAGGGCTTAATGAACCAGTCTCAAGCCTGTTGGGAACTCACCGAATACCAATGAATAAACAGTGGAACAAAAACTTGGAGAACAAAAAGTTTTCTTAATTATCTGCATTCTTTTGGCAGCTGCAATTACAGGATATTTTCCACTGTGTGTTACAACTTGCCCCCATACTGGTAGGTTTTCAAGTTGTGGTTTGTTCGCTGTTGCAAGGGAGTTACTATGATCACTAAAATGGGAGAAAGTTTCTTTCGAAATACGTAAAGGATAAAAGATATATGTTTCAAATCAAGTAGAACTTACAGAGGAGTAGCAATTCCAGGTTAGTTTTTATATAATTTAAAACAACTATTTTTAGATTTTAAGCACACTAAACATAATATACTATATTTGCTTTATATAGTTAGAATGAAAATGTCAGTATGTCTTATAGTTAATATATTTGTCCTTTATTCCTAGAGACAGATTTATTTTATTTATTTTTCTTTTTTGAAGAAATTATACTAGAGTAAGGGAGTACAAGTTGACCTATGTAATAAGTACACATTGTATAGCAGTGGAGTCTGGGCTATTGGTGTACCCATCACCTGAGGATGCCCCATTGGTAATTTTCCATTCCTCGTCCCTGCCCACTCTCCCCCCTTTTGAGTCTCCAGTGTCCTTTATACCATCCTGTGTGCTCCTGTAGTTCAGCTCCCACTTAGAAGTAAGAATATGTTGGATTTATTTCTCTGTTCCTGAGTTACTTCACTTAGGATAATGGTCTCCAGTGCCATCCAAGTTACTGTAAAGAACATTATTTCAACTGTTACCTCATGAGCTGTGTGTGTGTGTGTGTGTGTGTGTGTGTACACACACACATACCACCTTTTATTCATCCACTCATTGGTTGTTGGGCACTTAGGTTGATTCTACATTTTTGCTACTGTAATTACGCTGCAATAAACATATGAGTGCAGGTATCTTTTTGATATAATGTCTTCTTTTCCTTTGGGTTGACGGGGAGTCTCAGGGAAACTTGCCCTTTCCCCTAGGTTGGTTCACTGAAAAGATCAACTCACAGTTATGGTAGATTAATAAGAGAAAGGTTGATTTCCAAATACCATGCGCACGGGGGGAACCACAGGAATGAATTCCCAAAGTTTCAGAGACAGTCAGTGGCTTTTAAAGATGCCTTTTAGAAGGGAGGGGGGAGAGACACTGGAAAGTACCTGTGCAGCAAGTGGTGGCTGGGGGGGATGGGTAGATGGAGGGAAACAGATTGATCAGTAAATTAACCTGAGAGACAGGTATTGTGCTGCAAATGACCTTAGGGCCATGTCTATTAGCATGTGATAAGGAATCTAGCTGCCCTTTAAGATTTTAGGTAGATAGGGGAAAGTCTTCATTCAGAGTTTCCTGATTATGAATAGCCTTTCATTCAAAATTATCTTTATACCAAGGAATCATATTTTGGGGTGAAATTTTCTTAGCTTCTTCAGGGTAGATACCCAGTAGTGGAATTGCTAGATCAAATGATAGATCTACTTTTAGTTCTTTGAGAAATCTACATACTGATTAACCTAGATATGCATTCTTTTTTTTTTTTTTTTGAGACAGAGCCTCAAGCTGTCACCCTGGGTAGAGTGCTGTAGCATCACAGCTCACAGCAACCTCCAGTTCCTGGGCTCAAGCGAGTCTCCTGCCTCTGCCTCCCAAGTAGCTGGGACTACAGGCGCCCACCACAATGCCCGGCCATTTTTTGGTTGCAGCCACCATTGTTGTTTGGCAGGCCCGGGCTGGATTCGAACCCGGGAGCTCAGGTGTACGTGGCTGGCGCCTTAGCCCATTGAGCCACAGGCGCCGAGCCTAGATGTGCATTCTTAAGATTTTTTTTTCCTGATGACCTCTAAAACAACATATGTTTATTTTTGAAGCAATGGAAAATACAAAAGAAAAAAAAGAAAGGCAATAAGAATCACCCATAATCCTATAACCCAGAGGCATCCATTGTTAACTAGGAATCCTGCTTCTAGTTAGTCTTTTTTTCTTCACATTTTATTTTAAAATCTTCTTATACTCCGATTGCTTTGTAATTTAAAAAGTTTTTCTACATATTGAGAGCAGTTTTTCTTGCCAGTTGCTATTCTTCTGCATTGCATTTGTCATATGTATACTACAATTTAAAAATGAGTCTTAGATCCGGTGGGGTTCCAGTGGTTTGCTGCAGGTGCCTGGTTGATTGGAGCTGCAGTCTCTTAACAACCCGGAGCAGTTAACTTTCATTGATTTGCTTTTAAAACCTTCAGGTGGTCAGAGCCCTTTGCTATTTGCTCTGTGCTGTGTATGAAGTCCCGCCATTGCCCATTGTTTTAGATTTGCCTTCTGTGTGCACATCCGTCACCAGCCTGAGTTGGCTAACGTTGATACAGAATGTACAAGAAGAAAAGGAAATGTTAAGGAATTGTTTAATTATTGATAATGACTTGCCTGATCAATCACAGTTTAATTGGGAGCTACATTTTTCTTCACTAATAAGCTGTTTGATCCCCTGTAACTAGCACGATTTTGTTCTCTGTGGTGTCCAGTGGGTGTATATGAGCTTTTTGGAAAAGAAAGAGAACAAGAAATTAGGAAAGTGGGTCACAATGGGCTTAGTTTTCATAGCAGCACTTTAACCTAAAATTGCTGTTTCTGTTTAGTGCGAGACAGAATAGGCCATGTTGTGGTGACAAACTATCCCTGAAATCTCTGTGGCTCAGAAGAAAAAAAAAGTTTACTTATTGCTCACCTGGAGACTGATGGAGGTTGGTGGGGACTTGCCTTTATTAGCTCTGGTGGAGGGTAAATAGGTGGCCGAATTGTAGCTAGGAACCACATTCCAGCTAGGAACTGTTCCCTGGTGGGAACATAACCGGTAAGGAGATTCTGGTGGCCTCTAACTGACCTCAGGCTCATTACCATCTAATTAGCACAGCCTGGGAGGAGCTTTCATGAAGGATTCTGGGGAAGATTCATGGATAGAAAGGGAAACTGGTATGTAATCAACCCGTTACATAATCTGTTATATAGTCCTGACATGTCAATCACCCCCAAAGGCAAGAAATGACAACCAATGCTGCCAGAAGAAAGCAGGACAAACTGGTGAGCAGATAGAAGGGAGGGTTTGCTCAGACTTTGTGGTCTTTGTCCATTCACGGAGCCTGACTCATTCCTCTCTCTGGTTCCTATTTTCACTTTGTGTAGCTTCCTTCTTCATTTTCACTTCGTATAGCTTCTTCCTTTCTCCTATAGTAAACAGTTTTTATGGGATGTCTCTGTATCTATGATCAGTTCGTTATTGGCTCATTCTCGACACAGTGAACATCCAACAGACCCAGCCCCTTCACCCATGAGCCTGGGATGCAGGCTGCTCTCCCAGTGGTGGTGCTGTATCAACGTGTGGTTTCCAAGGTCGCTGCTAGAGGGGAAGAGAGGGATATAGAGTCTCACCAGCTCTGAATGGCCTCAGTCTAGAGATGACAACGTTTCTTCTGCTTCTAGTCCCTAGACCAGAGCTAGTAACATAGGGTGCTGAGAAACGTTGGGGGTGCATGGCTGTCATGCCATTTTATCTCGTATCAAAGCATAGAAACAAAATTGATAACTCTTAATGATCCAGAACAGAATATCAAAAAGATTATAAGGATCAGAGAATCTGAAGTGACCTGAGTCCATTAATCAAGGAGAGTGAGAACAATCTGAAGAGTAGCAATGGTCAGAGTGGGAACCAACTGACCAATGACCCACAAGATAGTGCTAACCAGCTAGCCTGAGACCAGGGAAAAGATGTGGTTCAGAAGCCATGCCCTCCCCTCATGTTCCTGACTTGGCTTCTCTGTAAGTGTGGTTTCCATCAGAATCATTCGAGGAACTCTAGAAAAGCACAAAGAGATATAAACCCCAGATCTGAAACATGGGACCCTGCGTAGCACCACTTTCCCCAACAACCTGGCCAGATACTTAGTACCTAGGAGTAAGCCATACCTCACAGACTTGCCACTGGAGTGGTACAATACCTTGGTTACTCAGCCGTCTCTTGGTCAGGAAATTACTAGGAAAGAGCACTGTTAAATATACAGAGGTGCCAAAACAACCAGTGCAGATCAACTTCCAGTTCCACACTGGCACGTCTGGAAAATCTGACATTTGGTTAATGGCTAGGACATTTACAGTATTGCTTTTTTTGTTTGTTTGTTTATTTGTTTTTTGAGACAGAGTCTCACATTGTCACCTTCAGTAGAGTGCTGTGGCATTATAGCTCACAGCAACCTCCAACTCTTGGGCTCAAGCAATTCTCTTGCCTCAGCCTCCCAAGTAGCTGGGACTACTGGCACCTGCCACAACACCTGACTATAACCTCTGATTTATAGACACGGATCTCGCTCTCACTCAGGCTGGTCTCGAACCCGTGAGATGAGAGCAATCCACCCATTTTGGCTTCCCAGAATGCTAAGATTACAGGCGTGAGCCACTGAGCCTGGCCCCTACAGTCTTGGTTTTGCATGTGACTTTCCTTAGATATGCTGGGATATAGCAAGACAAAAACCCAGGGTAAGAACTGAAGAAGTAGTAGCTAAATGTTGTATTCATAATTGAGAGTGGAAGGCAAAGCTTGGGTGATGTCAAAGTTAATGAATGGATATCCAAATAGAAGGTTGTATAGCCGAGTAACAAACACACTAAACCACTTGATCTTAGCCAAAAGGCCGAGAAGTGATAAACACACTAAATCAAAGTCCTGAAATGAGAATCAAAACCCAACTGGGTGAAGACAGATGAATAGCTGGAGTCATGAACTCAAGGAAGACACATGAACAGCCCGACTTCATTCTAGTGGAAGTCCAGCTGGCTTGTAGTTGCTTTTATGTCACCAGAGCATTCCTTCCCACTTCATATTTTAAAAGATGCTGCTTGAAGCACAACTGACTCTAGAATGTGCCCTCTTGGCCTATGATTTTCTCTAAAAGACCATTTTCACACGTTAGACAGCTGCTCTGTTCGTGTCAGCCACAGGCATGCTCCATTCAGACCCCAGTAGTGGATTTTGAAAGGGATCCACCTGTCTTTCCTGTACTTATCTCCCTCGCTGTTTGCTTGAGGGTCCTGCATGTGGCAGTCTGGTCACAGTGGGAGAGGAGGGTTGGGGTAACGTCTGTTTCTGAGCCAGTTTCCAGGACATGTGGGAATTTTAGGCTAGCAGTAAGAAGGCTTGCAGGGAGCTTTCCTCATCTACTTGAAGGGACAGACTTGCTCTGTGTTGCTCCAAAGAGGCCCAAATTTTGAAATTCCACTGAGGCTAATGAAACATCCTAAGCATCTGAGGTGTCCAACAATGCCATTGGCTTCCTGGTGTGATACTCGGCTACTTGTGTTTCACCAAGTTCTGAATGTTGTGGCTCCTAAGATTTCAGGATGGGACTGTCTTCTTTTTCTACACACTTTGCCTTCTGCACCTCATCAAGTTCTATTGTTTTAAATGCCACCAATGTGTCATAATGAACCCATTGTTTTTGCCTGCCAAATCCCTCTGGCCTCACCTATTCAACTACCTCTATAACCATCTCTTGGATTTTCCATGAGAATCTCTAACTTAATATGTAGAAAACGGAACTCTTAATCCCTCCATTCATTATCCTGCGCTCTGAAGGTTTTTGCCCTGACCTGCTCAAGTTCAGTCAATGATATGATTATCTTCCTATTCCTTAGCCCCTTGCTGCCTCTCCCAGCCTGTCACACTCAAACCACCTCAAAACAGTCTCCTCCAGCCTTGGACAAGGAACGTGTGTATTATTCAGTGGGTTCTTTCAAACCACTGGCATGTGGCAAATGCTTTCTACATATTTGAAACAGTGGAAATTATAATGACCACTATAATTTATTGAACCACCACCATGTGCCAGGTGCTTTAAATATCACATCTATTCCTAATGACAACCCTTCAAAGGAGGCAGGTGAGAGAAAAGGCTCATAAAACTAGAATTTTGTATGGTTTTGCTTTTAAGTTTTACTGAGCAGTTACTATGGCTAAATGCTTTTTATGGCATTTTTCTTGGCATACAAAGTCATAATACTAAGTGCTGTCTGTATATTTTTTTTTTTTTTTGAGACAGAGCCTCAAGCTATCACCCTGGGTAGAGTGCTATGGCATCACAGCTCATAGCAACCTCCAATTATTGGGCTCAAGCGAGTCTCCTGCCTCCGCCTCCCAAGTAGCTGGGACTACAGGCGCCCACCACAACACCCAGCCATTTTTTGGTTGCAGCCATCATTGTTGTTTGG
>CAUYRH010129560.1:0-24688 GCA_963574655.1 Perodicticus potto
CCTCCAGAGAGAAAGGATGCATAGACACAAAAGACTAAACAGAACATGGTTAATTACCCCAATGGAGATTTTCCTTGCTACTTTTTCTAGGGTTTTTGTATATTCAGTTCAGTCTTTCCCAGTTCTTTTAGAAGTTCCTGCTAAATTTCAGTGGATTTATAGAGGCCTCTTTGAACACCAGTGGCAAGGCTTGTATTCAATTAAACTTTGCTTCCTGGCAGAGTTTACCAATTTCTGCTCTTACGCCATTTACTGGGAAATTCTCAATTTAGGTTTTAATTTTTCCTGAGGTATCTATATAGACACAGTAGATAACATCTAATACTGCACAGATTTTTCCAGTGTAGCCAACAGGTTACTTTTGTTGAGTCTTAAGGCTTCAGAGTAAATACAACTACTGTATATAATTCTGTACTCTTTGACCAGTCTCTTAGTCTCATTTAACAGATTAATTTAGTAAAACAGTTACTTCTCATTTTATGAGTTGACAGTAGAGGCAAGGCTGGGATCTAAATACAGGTGGGTCACTGCCTTTTTTTCTCTTTGAACTATTTTTCTCTCTCCAATTTCTCTCTTTACTAAAGATGAAGTATAGCAGAACTAACTTACTTGCCAAAATAAACTGTACCTTCAGTATACTGGGTCTGATTATTTGCATAAAGTGCAGTAAGAATAATTATTAGCTATCTAGGCTCTGCTTTCCTTTAAAATTGACTTTGCTGGAACCTTTTATAAGGAATCTCAGGCTGGAATTTCTTGAAAGCTTTTCATGAGCCCAGGTTTCATCTGTGCTATTAGATACCTGTATGCATTGGGTAATTCCTCTTCTCTTGAGGTTCCAAGCACATTTCAATTCAGGGACCTGTCAGCACGCAACCTTTGTTACTTACCACAGATCAGGAAATGTTACTGATGAGTATCTGGCCAGTTTTCCAAAGGGCTTTTCTTATTGGCCTTATAAAGTCAACCTGAAGTCCTTAATGCAGTCTGGACCCCTCTGGAAATGCTAATTCAGTCAAAGCTTTGGTAAAATAACCAGGGCCTTATTGAACTTATGCAAATAACTGTATTGTCAGAAATTAAGAATACTTACAAATGGCTTTCAAATTCCAGAGAAATCAAGGAGAGAGAAAAAAATACATGTTTCAAATTCTGCTCATAAGTGCACACATTTCTTGAAAAGCTACAAATAGCTCAAAAGACAGAAAATTATTTTCTTGACTTCTGAAAAACAGAACATAGAAAGAATTAACAATATTTCAAACAAAAAGCCATTGCAAAGTAGCCCAGTTCCACGTAACTGATTTCTGTTCTGTTTAAAGTTAGATTAGCAATACTCATAGACATGTTAACTTTCCAATGAATGTTCTAAAAATCTGCTTTTAGTCCGAAGGTATTCAGTTTCCAAAGACATCAGGAATTTGAATTCGAGAGAATTCATCAGTCTCTCTTAATATTTCTCTTTCTTTTTTGGTTAAACTTTGGACTCAGCCAGTTTCATTAAATCTCTCTTTTTAGATGAATTAAAATTATTGCCAACAATATATGTTAGGATAGACCAATGTCTTATACATTAGGACAGACCAATGCTTTACAGGTGAGGACAGATCAATGCTTTATAATATTAGAACACACATATATATATGTATATTCATAACCCATACAAAATTAATCACCATTTCATATTTGACAATGTTTTCTATACATTTTTAAGAAGTCAAATAAATTTAATTTGTTTTCCTATGATTTTCAGTGGTCTTAATATTTCAAGAAGACCAGAATTAGAGTTGTGCCTTTTTAATTTTTTTTTTTTTTTCTGTTGGCTGGGCTGAGTTTGAACCCAGCAGCCTCAGTGCATGTGGCCAGTGCTGCAACCACTGCACTATGGGCGCCAAGCCCTAAATTTAGAGTTTTGATTTTGGAAGGTTTGTTAAATATCAAAAACCTAAAATACTGGTTCAAATAAGATTACATACTGAAAGATTTTAAAGGAAATACACAGTCAAGTGATCACATGTACATTCTTTCATAAATTCCCTTTTATGACCTGCACAGACAATCTACAAACGTTCTAAACTTTCTTTAACTTTTGCCCTGCCTTTCAATTTCTTACACCACCGTTCTGTTTCAGGACAAAATTTATCACATAGATTCTTTCTTTACACAATACCATTCATTTCTCTTACTCTCAAAAACTCACTTCTCACAAAATAGGATCCTAGTTTACCATGAAGTTACTTATTCACTTGGCCAATCTGATAATTAGAAGGTTTAGAAAGGCAAGAATCTTATTTTTTGTCAAAGACTCAGTTTCCCCAACAGTTTAAACATCCAAATTATCACATTTTACAAATGAGAGACATTTTATGAGATATAACATTGATACAAGATTTTCCCATTCAGGGCTGGATAGGGAACTCCCATTTTTCAGGCTCAGGTCCCATCTCCAGGCACAAACCCTCTGAGTCCCAGCAAGGTAATGAACAAAGCAGTCCCACATATTTTGGATGGCTCCACCCTGACTAAGGAGCACACACCCTAATTCCCTCCCCAGACAAAAACCACAGCAAAGACCTAATAACCATGTCCAAAGTGAGGGGCTGCATTCATTCATTTGCTAAAACACCCATTCAGTATGTAAAGGTATTTTTCATCTACCAAGTCCTTGCTAAAATATCTCTCAGGGCCAATTATTTACTCTTAGACAAAGGACTTATGCAGGAAACCTCTGACCTGGGCCTCCTCCCCCCTTCCAGAGGCTGTTCACCTTGGAGACCTGTTGCTCATATGGATACAGCCTCATCCAGCATGAGATTCACACTCTCTCCCCCAGATTTTCAAGGGTCATCCAGAGCTCACCAGACTGCCTGAAAATTAATACTTTCCAAGGCACAGACCCTCTGCCAATAGCTCTGGCACTCTCCACTCCCTCTGTGTGCCCCTCAGTCCAATAAAATGCCATTTTATCACTGATCTGTGGCCCATGGGCTCAATTCTCACATTCCTGAGACCAAACACTCACTGAAGAAATTCCAGTAACAAAACTACAACATCTTTTCTAATTTTCTTGTCTTCCCCCAAGATCCACATGATCATGTGGCCACAGCCATAGACAGAAATCAGAAAACCTGGAACTTCCAGTTTTTCTCAGAATAACAAGGGGGCAAAGTTGGAGCAGGGAAGAAGGGCACACTCATACATTCGTTTCACCCCGTGAATTAGGGGGACAAAACCCCACCTATTGTTACCCACCTCAGTCATTCTCCAAGCACTCACATGCATACAATTTCAACCCATTTCTTAACCTGGGCAGCCTTGATTTCCTACTCAAGCTGCTACTAACCATAGGAGGCAAACCAACACTCCTCTGGGCCCTGTGAAGGGAGGTCCAACTCCACCCTCAGAGTTCTCTCAGTCACACCACATCCACACACTTTCACACACCTCTCAACAAACCTGCCAGCAACCTAATGGCCAAGGAGTTTATAAGGCTCCTTTTTCTACTAAAACTATGGTGGGATCCCCAGATCAATCATACCTTGCCGTAGATGTCTCCCTGTGTAGGTACCTCTTCCTGCATGCCAGTTCCTCCTGGTGTTTGACTTTTTGAAAATTGGCTGACAGTGTCCTTTCTCAGCCCAGCCAAGGCATCCACACAGGGAGGCAAAATTGCCTCCCTGGTGTGCTCAGTGCTTCACGTCACCCAGGCCGATCAGGGGACCCCATGTGGGTGCCAGAGGATTGGCGGCAACTACCAGGTGCATGTTCTCTCCAAGGATGATCTTGCTTCTCGGTCAGGGAACCAAAAATGTTGCAGGAAGTTGAGGTCCAACGGAGAGAAAGAGCACCCCAACACTATGTTTATGAGAGGAAGGGCTTTATTTACCAGCCAGGAGCTTATGGCATTGAATATTCCAAATGGTCGTGCTCCCCATCTGGCTTGATCTTTCCCTTTTTATAGACAGTCAAAAAATTCCACCCTATAGGTACCCTTCTCATTGGCCAGTTAGAATCAAGCAGGAGATGCTAGCTCAGCCCCTACAGAACTATAGTATTTCACAGAACTTGGAAATTTCCAAGTTCCAGGAAGTTAAGTCTACAAATTCCTAAAGGCTGAGTCACCATGAAGAGGACTCTGCAAGTGTATCCTTATGCACTCCTTGACATGACTGTTCTCAAAGTGGTCAAGAAACAGGGACAGGGGAGTCGTCTGGGCTTGACCCATTTCACCTCTTTACAAGGCACAACACAAACCACACAATAGACAGACCCACAATGACACACAACAAAAAAAACAGGCCTCCGGACAACCAGGGACAAAACTGAAAGTGAGATAACAGCCTGTGCCATTTTGTGGGAGCAACCTGCCTCATCCACCCAAAACAGCCAGAGAGATTCATCCCTTTCAGAAGGGGCCCGAATGTCTTCCAGATCCCCCGGCCAGCAAGCCCCCAGTGCATCCACCTTGACTTTTTCACTGACCTTACTGTTTCTCGGCCTGGAGGGACTCAAACCCTTGCCCTAAAATAACACCCACAGGAGACTCAAACCCCAAGTGCACTGGGCCCAGCAAGGACCTTGAACCCTTGCCATAAAATAACACCCACAGCGGACTTGAACCCCAAGCGGACATGGACTTCACAGCAAGACAGACAGAGACATGGACACTTACTGACTCTTCAGCTCAGGTCCTCCCGGGTCTTGGGGATCCCGGACGAGCCCCCCACTGTTATGCCTAGATCGCCTAATTCCCACAGACCACCAGGAAGCCGAATCCGATGCTAAAACAAAGACCCTTTATTCAAGCTCAAGCTTGGACCCACAGTTCTTTCCCATGCAGAGAATTGAGGCTGAGGGCCCAGAACTCCTGGGCACAGGGGTTTTTATTGTGGTTGCAGCTTGGGTGGGAGATTTCCAGCTGTTATTCATTCTGACTGGGTGATTCGTCTACAACTGAGACTTGTTCTAATTCTATTGGGTACTCACAGTTTGGGTGTCTAGGTGCTTTCCTACACACAGCTTATTGGTTCTACTTAGGAGTGGGAATTTCCAAGAAGCACCTGTGGTTTTTCTTGTTTTTGGACACAAAATGGAGTCACTCTGGTCTGGCTGTATCCCCACCTGCCCTTCTCAGTTTATTCTAAAGTTGATAACGTTTTGATGACAATTTTCACTTTGTTGATGTGTGGATTAGTCATGTTAACACTCTAAGCATCAATGTCAAGAGACACCACAGTCACTGTACTGGCCAGAGAGCCTTCTCCCGGTGCAACCTCACATTCCCGGACACCGCCTATGTTCAGAGAATGCTGTTTCTGCAGTAATATCGAATGCTGTCTTGTTATGTCATGTACCATTTTCCTGAGCTCCTCTTTATTTTTACTTTGAGTTCATTTCATTTATTTATTTGAAAATAGGAAACTATTCAACTGTTTAATGATATCCAAATACAAAAAAGGCTTTGAGGTGAGTGGCAATAGTAAGAAGAGTAGCATTCTGTCTAGCAAAAAAAAAAAAAATTCTTACTGAAGACTTATCCTTTAGTATCCTTAAAACAGTTCTGTTTCCAGATATATTTAGGGTGCTAATAACTGAAATATTTCTCATAGAAAAACATGACTCCAAGTTTAAAGGTGCAGTCATATAAATGTCTGAGCATCACTGAATACACACAAGTGGCTTTGAAAAATGTTTGGACTTTTATAAAGGTAGACATTATGGAATATTATGCTATAGGAAGACATACATCCAAAAGATGTTAGAAAATGAATAAATTTCTAATGTTAAACTGTAGATCAAATAGAAAAAAAATATGCTATTTTTAAGAATGATTGGAATTCAGAAAGGCTATAAATGCCTGTATTCCACTTTATAATTTATTTTAACAGTAATTTTCAGAAAAATATTAGTTTAAAAATGTATTATAGGTTTTATAACAAATTACTACTAGCCAAATAAATAATTTCAGAAGTCATACTGAAGTTTGTTTCATCAATGGTGACTCTTTAACATAGTTTATTTAGTTCCGTATTTTATAAATAGTTTTTTTTACCAAAGAAAATGCAAAATGGAACTGCAAGGCACGAAGAGGGGAGCAATCTCTAAACTGTGAGTAGACAACTACCTGCTGTAGGAGCCTGGGCCAAAATGCATTCTAAGGAGCTGAGTGGTCTTGTCAACTAAGTCTATAGAGCATCACTTTCAGTACTATATGGCTTTCAAATCACAGGTGAATTATCTCTGAAAACAGCTAGCTAAAAACGATTATGATAAACTTATACATTTTTCCCTTGGACTTCTAAATAGAATAAAAAATATCAGTATGGACCATGTGAACTGTTGCCAGTTCCAAGATATAGTTTAAACACTACATATGGGTCATACTTGGTAGTTCTTGTGGGGAAAGAACTGCAAAACTTTTTCATCATCATTTTTTACCTGCATTATTTCATACTGTAAACTCCTCTGTGTGTATCCACCCTTGACCTATTTCAAACTATTTTTAGTACCAACAGCCAGAAGTCATTACAATGGCTTCAGTGTCTACATAATTTATTTCTCTCCTTGCCTCTCTGACCTTCCCCCTTCTCTCATGGTCTCCAGTCTTTCCTCAATCACACAAGGTAAAGCCCTCTCTTAGTGCTGCATTTGCTTTTTCTTCAAGCAGGAATTGTCACATGTCACTTCTGACACCACTTGTCAGGGCTCAGGACTGGCCAAGTCTCAGGCCCAGCTTAACTAGGTTCTGGACACAGACCGCTAAGTTACCTGCTCAGGTACAGTTTTTCTTAGGTGCCTGATGCCTATCTACTTCATCTGGAGAAAGAGGGTGAGAGGGAGAGAGTGTGTCTTAGAGAGAGTCTTAGAAAAAGTAAAGCAGTCTTCTTAGAAAGATAGATCTTAGTCTTTAGCAGAGCTTTGTAATCTTCAGCAGAGTGATGCCATGCTGGTGTTCTGCAGGCAGGAGAGGAGACAGAGTGAGAGTAAGCGATTCCATGATAGAATGCGCATGCTCCTGACTGCCTTCTCCTCCAGCCTAATATAAGGTTGATCTTGTGCTTCTCTACACCGCAAGTGTAGAGACTGCCAATTCACCACTGCTCTCATCTCACAAGCTCTCACGCTTGTTAGGAGAGCTAAATTTCTCTCTATGCCCTTTCCACCAAGGTGTTCCATTATTGAGCAATACAGGTATTTCCTATAACTCTCACTCCTCCTAGCCATAGGCTATATAGGCTGCAACAAGGAATGTTCTTTTACAGGGCTCTGTTTTTCAATTCTCTTGTGTCTTTTTTTAAATGTTATCTAACTGAGGCCATGTGTGGTAGTTCACACCTGTAATCCTAGCACTATGGGAGGCCAAGGTAAGTGGAGGACTGAGCTCAGCAGAGTTCAAGACCAGCCTAAGCAAGAGCAAGACCTCACTAAAAATACTAAAAATAGAAAAACTACCAGGGACTATGGAGAGTGCCCATAGTCTGAGCTAATTGGGAGGGTGAGGCAAGAGGAACTCTTGAGCCGAGTTTGAAGTTGGTATGAGTTAAGATGACCCCATGGCACTCTACCTAGGCTTTCTACTTAGGGCAACAGAGATAAGATTGGTCTCACACACAAAATATGTTATCTTACTTAAAATTTCTCCATGGGTACCCTCCCTTCAAATGCACACCATCCTTTTCCACCTATTCTCCAAAAGCCCAGTTTTTTTTTTCTCCTTAGCACGTAATATAATAAAATGTACTATATCCTTTACTTACTGATTTTGTATTTTCCCCCATAAGACTATAAGATACTGTTTGCTAGTGTCTAGAATGTGCTTTGTGCATATTAGACATTGGATCTTTTTTTTTCTTTTTGCCAAAAGAATAAGTTCTTTGCTTGGTGAGGAAGTAAGCAAAACTTCAAGTACTGGGTTTCTTCTAAATTCTTCTCTTAAATATAGGGACATTTAAATGTATGTGTGTTAGAACAGAACAGAACTGAGTAGGAATAAGTTAGGACTCTGCCTTTCCTTGTCCACTTCTCCACTTACTGCTCAACAAAACTTTAGCTCTGAGTCTTTAGGATCTGATGTTAATTGTGTTTATTTATTTTTTATAGTCTTCCTGGTATTAATAGTACTTCTGTTTTTCTACTTGATTCCTTTTGTTACTTTTCCTTCCAGTCCCTAGTTTATTTTTTGCTTAATTAATGCTTTCAGAAGGCATTAGATTATGACCCTTTCCATTTTTAAGATGCTGAAAGACTAACTTTTATACATATAGAGTCTCATGATAGGCAACTATTGCTATTAAAGATTAAATCTCTATAGGAAGTGGTAAAAGAAGCTACCAGTGAAGTTTCAGTGTTTTAAAAAATAGAATCAAATCACACACAAAAGTCTAATAATTTTATTTTTCTATAAATTTGCTCCATTTCACATAAAATAGAAAAAATTTTAGGAGCCTGTGCTTGTATAGCTCTTTGTATTATTTACATAGATAGATGTACATTTTAAAAAGTACTATATCTATAAAATGATAATGAATAGATAAAATTATTCTGCTAGTACACATCAACCTAGGGGAGATAGATACAAAAACAAAGAACTAAAAATGGGTTTATATACTTGTATTTATTTGCTAGGGTTACTGCAACAAAACACCACAAACTGGGAGGCTTAAACAACAGAAATACATAAATTATCTCACATTATAGAGACAAAATTTATTATCTCACATTCTAGAAGTTCAAGATCAAGGATGAGTTGATCAGAATGGATTCCTTCTCAGGGCTGCAAAAGAGAATATAGTCTATGACTCTGCCCATTTTCCTGGTGGTTGTTTGGCTTGTGGAAGCATCACTCCAGTTTCTGCCTTCATCTTCACATGGCATTCTGTCTGGGCATGTCTCTTTCCAAATTATATTGTTCACATATCTGGGACCAATGTGATAACCTAATTTTATTTTAAACGGATTATCTCTGTAAAGAATCTGGCTTCAAACAATGTCACAATTTGAAGTAACAAAAGTTAGGACTTCAATGTATCTTTTTGGGGAGGAGAGTGGGAAAGATGCAATTCATTTCCTAACAATCCTCTCATGGAGTTTCAGATAAAATTTTTTGTTTTTGTTTTTTATTCTTTATTCTTTATTTATTTATTTATTTATTTATTCATTTATTTTATTGAATCATAGCTATGTACAATAATTCAATCATGGGGTACATTGTGTGGGCTTCAGATACAATCGGAGATATTTTCATCAACCTGATTGTGATAACATTCAAGAGACTTTCTCATTTACCATGTGAGAACATTTTTGATCCGTATTTAGAAGTTTTCTCCTGACCCTTCAAATATGCACCACAGGAGTGATCCCACCCATTATCCTCTCTCCCCCCAACCTCTCCCTCCCATTCCCTCCCTCTCCTCTTTCCCTATCTTCTTGTGCAATAAGTGGGCTGTAGCCTGCACTTGAAAGATATAAATTTGCCTCATATTAGGGATGTATATTATTTTAAAGACATATAAAATATTTTCTGTGTCACTATACATCTACAATTGATTACTTTTAATACAGTGTTACTAAAATATGGAAAACCACTGATAATTATTTATCTTCTGTAACAGATTAAATGGAGTTTTGACATTTCAAGTGAAAACTGTTTTATATTGGACTAACTTAATAAATTGCCTTGTTTATTTTGCCACACAAAACAAATATGATCATGACATGCTTTCTTTAAAAACATATGTTAGATACATTTCTGAAAGTTACATACGTGTAGCAATTCTGAAACTGGCAGCAGAGACGGTTTTCCCGGAAGACTATTTTTCCAAGGATGGGGGAAGGGGATGGTTTGGAATGATTTAAGTGCATTACTTTTCTACTTGAGATAATCAAGCATTAGATTCTCATAAGAAGTGTACAACCTAGATCTCTCCCATGCACACAGTAAGGTTCATGCTCCTATGAGAATCTAATGAGGTTGCCATTCTGATAAGGAGCTGGAGCTCAAGCTGTGATGTGAGTGACAAGGAGCAGCTGTAAATACCAATGAAGCTCCACTCACTTGCCGGCTGCTCACCTTCTGTGTGGCCTGGTTCCTCACAAGGCACTGGCTGGTCCTGGTATAGAATGCAGAGATGGGGAGCAGCAGTCCAGGGTTTGGGAACCACAGTAGATATGCCACGATTTCATTCTTTTCAAAAATATTAGATGAGTTAGGAAAAAAATGTAATGACATGCTTTAGCCATAGTATATAAAACCCAGTGTAAATGCTGAATGAAAAGTTAAGTGGTTAAATGTAATAAGTGGTTATGAATTTACATTGCTTTATCATACCTTTTTAGTATAAGAATTTATTAAAATATGTAATATTCAGTATAAGAATTTATGTAAATTTATAAAAACAAATTTTTATATTAAAATAGGAATTTTAATATTTATACTGATTTATTAAAATGTATAAAATATTAATATATATTTACAATAGAACAATCTTTTATCTATCTAATTAGATATTTAGAATATTCTAAAATGGGTTGAAGCAATGCAATGATGTTTTAAAAGAGACCAAGAGAATATAGAGCACATTTAGTCATTTTAAAATTTTAAATTGGATCAATGAGGATATTTGAGCTTCTAATAAAAAAGAGATGAAGTCGAAGAGATATTTTCAAGGTCATGTTGAAAGTTTTTATATGTAATATTCAGCCCTTTAGCTCTTGTCTTTTTTTTTATTATTCTATGTGCTAATGTCTAACTTACAACTTATTCTCAATGGTATTTTTTTTATAAAGAATGCATAGTCCAATGATAATTCATAACACACAGGAGCTGACTCCACATTGAAGCAAACAATTTACTCTTAGTAAAAATAATTGGATAGATACCAGTTTGAATAATAGAACATATTCTAAACATTGATCATACTTAACTGTATTACTTAAAAATACTCAGAAACTATACATAAATACGTAAATATATGATAAAATATTCTGTTGCTTTTGAGTTCTTTATCAAAATCTCAACATTTTTCTAATTTATTACTAAAAATGATCTACTCTCAAGAAATAAAAAATTCATTTATAATATACTTTTAGTAGTTTTGAAATGTACCCTTGTATTGTGCACATTAGGTGAGATCCCACTAAATATCTTACAATAAAAAGTAAGCAAGGTGATGCTATATTAATTAGTTTGATTTAAGCACGCCACATTGTACTCCACAAATGTATACAGTTATGATTTGATATAAATTAAGTTTAAAAAAATTAAATGTTTTTGTTGTGTCTTTATAACAGCAAGAAATAAAAAATAATAAAACCAGTATTTCTGGAAAAATAATAGCTATAATCTTGGTGATGGTTGAAGAGTTCTCTGTACTTGTTTTATTTGAATGTTTTTTAAAATTTTCTTGTCTGGAGACAAGGTCTCACCCTGTTGCCCAGACTGGAGTACAGCAAGATCAAAGCTTACTCTAGTCTCAAACTCCTGGGCTCAAGGGATTCTCCTGCTTCAAGCTCCTGAGTTGGTAGGACAAACATGCACCACCATGTCCAGCTGATTTTTCTTTCTTTTTACAGAGAAGTGAGTCTTACTATGTTGTTCAGGCTGGTCTCAGACTTCTGGCCTCAAGGGATCCTCCCAGTGTGGCCTCCCAAAATCTGGGATTAAAGGCATAACCCACTATCCTTGACCAATATTTGAATTTTTTAATAGGTTATACAGAGGCTGAAAATACGATTCTGTGTAAAATAATTTAATCTTAGTAAGAAGTATTTTCTTTACTTTTTTCCCCCTACTATTGTGGTAACATTGCTTAAAAATAACTGGAAATTTATTTACCAGTTATAGGTCTTTATATTTTTCAGTGGTCATTTTAAAACAATATGGAAGAGACCATGTTTGTAAAGCTGGTTTCAGAGAGGCAAATCTTTTGAGACTCTTGTGCCTATGACCCACCTGTGTGCTGCTTAATTGAGTTAGGAACTTGCTATACATGCAGTTAATTGGGGCATGAAAGAGAGACAGGCATGTATTTTGGGCACACCTTGTGTAAGTAATTCTTGAGCTATGAAAAAGAATTTGAATGGTTTCACTATGCCACAAATTTCCAGCATCTGTGGCCTCATAAGAAGGAGAAGAAAAGGGCAAAAGAGAAAAAATATAAGAATGAAAGAGAAGGAATCTGTTCAGGAAAAGTTATGTTCTTGTTCAAGAGAGGAATGAAATTATCCAGAAGTAAACGAGAGGCCATATTGCCCTGTACTCCCAAATTGAAGTTATAAATTGAAAAATAACACAAACAAAAAACAGTAATTTTGGGTTATTTTGCTTTTCGTGGATAACTCAGGTTACCAAGGATGGGAATGTAAACAGATCTGTTAGTATGTGTATGACTTTAAAGGGAATTTAGACATACCGTAATATTTATGTGGCTCTCAAACAAATGCAAAATTATTTTTATAAATTAATTTCAAATAAATCATTTCTATAAACGGTTTGAGACAGACCAAATTATGACACCACATAGCTCTTCCTTTTGGTCTGGATTTCTGATCATTATTGATGACAATTCTGGGAAGGAACTTGGGGAGAATGACACACATCAGCAGGCATGTTAGCATCTGCGAGCCATCAAAATGTGAAAGGGGCCATAGAACATCTAGGTAATTGCATTTTAGGAAGAAATGAGGGTAGTGAAATGTTCAAAGAATGACTGGTTTGGAGTGAAATTCTAAAATAGTAAAAACAAGTGTCTCCTTGAATGGAGAGATTCACTGGTGTTCTCCACGTTCATACAAGAGAACCTAGAATGGCTCCTGAGTGCTGGTTTTCTTGGCATTTCCTCTAGTTGCTCTCAAATGGTAATAGTAAAGTTGACACTATGAAGTTGCTCTCACCCAAAATCAAAAGTCTCATCTCTTTTTCCACTATTATTGCTTCACTCCTTTGGGTTGTCAGGGAAATGTGACCTTCAAAAAAATCTCTTCATTAAAACTAAAATGCAGTCTTGGGCCGTGTTTAATCATCAACTATATTGGCATTTAACTGGAATTCTCTTACAATAGCCCTAGCTAGAGGTAGGTAACTTACTAGGAGGAAGGGGGAAAATGGAAAAAGAAAAAGGGGGAAAACTCAAATCATTCTTGCCTACTTAGATTTTCTAAAGCAGTGCGTCTTATGTGGAATTCACCGTACTTATGTCAGGGAAAGGTGGCGTATTTCTACAGAAGAAGATGCAATGGAGACTGGTGGAATCTCGGTCATTCCACAGCTAGCTCTTGGACTACAATAGCCTGAGTGGGGCTACTTTGGGTGAAATAGCTGTGTCTCATAAGCCTTGGTTTATGGGCCAGCCCATGAAGGTCAAGGTCTTGTGATAGGCAACTATCCGCAGCCAAGGAAATCCTTTAAGTGCCTCTTAGCTGAAATCTCCACATTAAAACTACACCCTAAATCAATTCACAGATAATTGATAATGAAAGAATATAAAGTATAAATTAATAAGAATGGAAGATGGGAGTAGGAATCCAGAGAAAAATGCCGGACTGCATTTGAAACTTTCCAAGCTTCTAGGCATAAAAATAAAAACTCATTATGAGATAGTCAGGAGGCTACTATGGTAATTCCTCTTTACAACTAGGCAAACTTTAGCCCTCAAAGATTAGTGAGTTTTGCATCATAGGCCAGTCCCAAGTGGCTTATGTTCAATAAATGCCCAGCTCCCATGACTCTGAGCCTGGAATTCTGTCCCCTGGAAAGAACCATAATTAAATTTACTCATAATTTATGTTCACGTATAAACCTCTTTGTCTCATAATAATTAAAGTTAGTAATTCATATTGATTTCTATTTCTAAATGAGAATCTTTTGTCATGTTCACTTGGTTTTTTCAGTTTTTTCCTTGTACAGGTGGCCTCGGGGTTACAAATGAGGCAGGTTCTGTAGATTTATTCTTAAGTTGAATTTGTATGAAAGTTGGAATAGGTATGTCTATTTTTATTCTAATAGCCTCCATTCATTCGTAAGTGTGAGTTGTACGTAAATCAGATGTTTGTAACTCGAGGACTGCCTGTAATGTAAAAGTTAGTTTTAGTTTTTGATATGATAAGTTATAGCTCTCTGGGGAAAACTGTTCCTTTTAAAATATAATCTTTCCTGAGGCTACTTTTGCACTTAAGAAAAAAAACAAAAAACTTAGGCCTTCTGGATAAATAGTAGTGTGTGTGTATACGCATGTGCGCCTTTTGAAAAACATTTGTCAGAATATAGTTTTTAAATTTTAATCAGTGGAATAAAACAAGTGAAAATCGTATCAGATTTGCTTACTCATTTCTTCATATGCTGCTCAGGATTTTGACATCATAGTCAATAA
The DNA here is from genome assembly GCA_963574655.1 of Perodicticus potto. NCBI lineage: Eukaryota > Metazoa > Chordata > Mammalia > Primates > Lorisidae > Perodicticus > Perodicticus potto. The sequence continues at coordinate 14,367 of CAUYRH010129560.1, forward strand.
ATATTGCTGCAAAGGAGTAATTAAAATACACATTAAATTTATTTTAGTGTCATTACATAAGCATGTTGCCATAATATCATATTTCAAAGTTATCCTTTGATTAATCATTTTGTCTATATTCTCAGAAGGCAGTATTGCTAAATAAGGTTTTTGGCAGGAAATTACTGAGTCAAAAACTTCCCCAAAAGATATTGTATCACTTTTTCATGAACTTTGCATTCTGAAGGCTCAGCATCATTTTGAATTTCTTTGAGAAATCACGTGAATACCTCCACTACTTCTAAGGATCCTTAATTAATGAATATGCTAAAGTATCTGTTTAAATTTCAAAGCTGGATGGTAAATAAACCGCAGTAATTTGCCAATATCAGTTTTCCTCTAACCACCTCTACATCTCCTGTTTCTCATTTCACTAGTCTGAAATATAAATGCTATTGCTAACCAAATGCACTTGACATTCTGAAGTGATTTGTCTTTTCATGATAAAGACCCAGTTTCATTGCTTTTTAAATTCCGGAATGGGATCATAGATGCAAGGTGTGCTTATTTGTCTGGCAATTCCAGAGTCATGATACTTGGTGCCTGGAAAGATAATTTCTTCCATGGACTTAATATCATACATAATTACTTTAGTTAAGAAGTGTTTGTACCAAATTAAACCAGGAAAATACATTATTTATTAAAAGTAGAATGGGTGTTGCTATTCATTTTGTTAATTTGTTTCTTGTTCTGTTTTGGTCTTGACAAATTGGCTAATGATAACTTATCTAAACAAACGGGCTAATGATAAATTATCTACATAGGCACTGAAGGGGTCTTCCTGTAGGAAATATGTTAAAATTAGAAAAATACACTGAAAAATGTCCAGCTCACCTTAGGGTAATATTGAAATGCAGAGTCTGAATCAGTAGTTTGGAGGGGGCTGGAAGGTTCTATATTTCAAGTAAGTTCCCAGAAGATGTGACTACAGCTGGTTATCTCTTTGAGTAGAAAGGCCATGGTGATGAGAAGTAGAATTAGATATTCTCTGAGATAGGTTCTTAATTTATATATATGAATTAAACCCATAACACACACATACACACCCACATGGTTCTTCATATATATATATATATATATATATATATATATATATATATATATAAAATATTTATAAGTTAAACCAATACCATCCACAAACACGGTTATAAATTTGTATATATGTATATGTGTTATATATATGTGTGTGTGTGTATATATATATATATATACACACACAATGGGTTTAATTTATATTACACATTATATAGGTTTAGTTTATATTATAAAATATACTAATTTATAATATAAACTAAACCCATACAATATACACTTATGGTGTCCATAAAGTTCATGTTCAATTTACAATGTAAAACTATTTTAAATTGCACACAAACTTTATGGATGTCGTTCATATATATATATATATATGTATATATATATATATTTGGCATGGATTCCCTTGACAGGCTTAATAAGTCTTTCAAGGTTTCTCAGAATAAGTAAATAATTTTTAAAAAATAATTAAGATGACAAATTAAAGCAATTATATGAATACCAGTATCAAATTGTTAGAAACTATTTCTATTATAGTGATATTTATGCTTCATTATTGATATTAAATGCCAAGAACTTATGATGGGTCTACTGACTTCTGTAATCTCAACAGAGTCTGCTTTGAGGGGGACATCTGTGGCTCAGTGGGTAGAGCGCCGGCCCCATATACCCTGGGTGGTGGGTTCAAACCCAGCCCAGGCTAAACTGCAACAGAAAAATAGCTGGGCGTTGTGGCAGGTGCCTGTAGTCCCAGCTACTCAGAGGCTGAGGCAAGAGAATGGCCTAAGCCCAAGGTTGGTTGCTGTGAGCTGCGACTTCACAGCACTCTACTGAGGGCGATAAAGTAAGACTCTGTCTCTAACGAAAAAGAGTGCTACTTTGAGATATCTGGAGCAACGATAGCAGGATATGACAGTATCTGTGATTTTTATTTGTGACAACATCTAATGCAATGTTGTTTGTTCTTCATATTTATAGTCGAGAGAAATGGCTTATTTTAGTTCGTGGTTAATGAAGAGGAAGGTTAGTTTTTTCTCAACACGTTCTTTTTCAGCAGTGAAATTTCATAACTTGTAACCAACACACACGTCTGATTCTCTTTTTATAATTTATGAATTAGTAAATCTAGAATGGAAAGTTCAACCTGTTTGTCTTTCATCAATGACCTTTCACTTCTGCTGTTGTATATTATAATGATTCACTTTTGTAAATATTTATTGAACATATGACTAAATATTTTTTAAATGTAGGTGTAATGCTTAGGAAATCAGAATAGAAGAAATTGAAACATACATGACATTTTAAAGTTTTAATGGAAATTAATGTTTAAAATGGTTATTTAAAAATTGGTTATATATTTGTGTAAGTTTCAACTGATAACAGTAAAATCACACTAACAACTGTAAATAGGCTGGGCACAGGGGCTTATGTGTGTAATCCCAGCACTTTGGGAGTCGAAGAGGGTAGAATTCCTTGAGGACAGGATTTTAAGATCAGCCTGGGAAACAGAAAGAACCTGTATCTACAAAAAAAATCAGTCAGGTAGGGTGATGTACCCACGTAGTTCCCGCTATGCAGGAGGCTAAGGCAGCAGAATCCTTTGAGCCCAGGAGTTAGAGGCTGCTGTGAACTGTGATGATGCAAATGTACTCCAGCCCAGGCACCAGAGTGAGACCTCATCTCAAAACAAAAACAAAAGAAAACAACCCAAAGATAAAGTACAAAGAATACAGTGGATAATACCCTGCAGTGGGGAGTGGTTTGCAATTGACAACACGTCTTATGCACAATCTGATTTGATTCTGCAAACCCATCTGGAGTGTTAGGGATGGCAAACTCATTGATCATATCTCATAAATGAGAAAAGCCAAGGTTGCATATGTGCTGATTAACTCACATATCTAGGTATGAAGTCAGGGCTCAAATCCAGGACATTTTTATACATCTTTTTCTTAGTACCTATTCTTTGTTAGACACACTAATAACAGACAAATACAAGGGCGCTGTAACCTTAGCAGAGCCCGTTCTAGTGGGAAGGATAACACATAATCAGTATTTATTGCATGTGTTGGTTTGTTTATAAGGTCCTGGGCCCTAACCCCACCTGCAGGATGAGGTAGTGTGACTGGATGCAATGGATGTTTGAACAATTTAGGATATAGTAAGGTTTGTGTATTGGGCATTAACTTTATATTTGAATTTAAAAAGTATTAGTATAGGCTTAACTTCTTTTGTTAACTTTTATAAACAACCCTTCAGCACCAGCTGAGCAAAATTTTCTACAATAAGATATAGTCTGAGCATTTTTAATTCAAAAAGACTCCTGTTTTATGCAAAGGATGGAGAAATTTTAGAGACTAGCTTTGTATTTATGTGAGTCGTCTTTAAATTAAGTCTTATAATCTTCTCTGTAGAATTCTTGCACATATTTTATTAAATATATCTCTAGTGTCTTTTTTGCTATTATTACTATTATATATGCTGTAGGCTTTTTTGTTTTTAATAAGCAGGACAGTTTCTTTGTATTTCAAGTTTCTAGAAGGTGTTTTTGTTGTGTTTTGGTTTTCATCATATAAAAATATTCCTGTCTAGCAATTTCTGACAAAAGAAGATAATGGAGAAATCTTTAAAATTCTGAGAGGAAGAAAGTATAACCCCAAAATATTTAATTCATCCAAGACAGCAATAAAGATGGAAAATTTTATTTTCATTCAAGACAAAATGTTAGTCAATTATAATTTGTGTCCAGTCTGCTCTGTAGGCCGAGGCAGGAGGACCCCTTGAGCTCGGCAGTTTTAGGCTACAGTGAGTCGTGCTCCTTCCACTGTGCTCCAGCCTGGGGGACAGGGCAAGGCCCTATCTTAAAGAAAAAAAACAACAAAAAACTACACACTCACACACAATTGGGGCATTACATAGATGCTTTAAAACAAAAAGAACCTCTGAGAATCAATGAACCCTCCTTCCATTAACAGAAAAACAGAAGGAAGAACAAAAATAAAAAACAATAGCAACAATAGCTACAATAACAAGAACATCAAGGACAAACTCTGTTGATTGTAATATCTGCCAATAAAAGATTGTTTCTAAGAAAATATTGAGAGTCAATAAGACACGATAGAAGCATTTAACATGTTTTATTAATTTAATTTTTAATTTAACTTAGCAGTCTATCTTGGCTGGGATAACAAAATATTGGGTAGCTTACAAATAACATAAATTTATTTCTGTGGTTCTGGAGGCTGGGAAGTCCAAGGTAAAGACAAACAGATTTGATGTGCTGCGAGGGTCCACTTTCTGGTTCATAGATGCCGCCTCCTGTTTGATCCTCATGTGGTGGAAGGGATGATGAACTCTTTGTAGCTCTTTGCCTCTTTTATGGGAGGTATTGTCACATTCTAGAGGATTTCAACCCCTAATGCAGTGTATTAGGAAATGGGATCTTTGGGAGCTGATACGTTTAGGCTACATAAACATTTATGTAATAGCACTAAATTGACACAAACAACTATGGAATTATGGCTTTAGGAGAGAACATTACTATAGCAAACCTTGGTCATGATTTTATTTATATAGTTCTGTTTATTTTATGGAATTTATATAGCAGTTACCATGTGCATGCATGGGTTCTAATTGTTTTAAATTTTTAACATTGACTTTGTAAATACAAAGCTAATCAATCAAGAGGTTGAAAAAAAGTTTGTCTCAAAATAAAAAAAGTATCTCATAAGTAAAAAATATGAACCCAACCTAATTCCATATAAGAATTGTTTAAATTATCTTTAGAAAACAGAATTTCATTTCATAGCAGGGCATTTGTTATGAGTTCTTTAATCCTTTAATTTAAATCTATTTTTCATTATAATTAAATTTAGTATATTTTATTATAATAGCATCTATGGTTGCATTTTTTTGAAATAAAATGCATTTGTAGCTATGTATTTATATACATATATATCCCTGAAACTATATTAGACCAAAATTCTTACTGATTATGTTGGTTAGTTCTGGATAAGGGAAGTTGGTGTGATTTCTTTCTGTTTGTCCTTGTATGTTCTTCATGAAAAGGAAATGTTAGTTACCAAAAAATGTTCAAAAAAAGAATGAAATCACTAAGATGTGTACAGAGGTAGATCTGAGGATGTGAGAATATCGATGTTTGCTTTCTAGCGACTTCTCTGCATTTTTAATTCCCCCTCAGAACGTGTACAAAAGGATAAACCTCCCTTGGTTTATATGTCTAACTATAGTCAAAGGAACTTTGAAGAACTTCAAGGGTGGAAAAAGTGAAGTATCCTTAGAGATTTTGGCTTCACAGGAAAGCATTTGGGTGAGTAGAAGGATCAAGAAAAATTCCAATTTCTAATTAAACTGTGAGACAGATGCAAACTCAGCACTGAAAAACAGGTATTCGTGCACATGATTTATTTGTACTTTTCTGTATCAAAATAAAGAAGAGCCAAGGTAGCAGGCTCTGCTCACTGCTTCTCCTCAGCAGGCAGGTTCGCAGGCTGAGGTGGGGGCCATTTTGCCAGGGCACCTGCTACACCACCTCCGGCCAGAGCTGCAGGTCTCTCTGCTCCTTTTATGCTGGGGAGTGGAAGTTGCTTAAACCCAAGATCGTGAATGGTAACAGACTGCATATTTCTCCCCAGTAAGGAGGGAATTCTCACTTCTTTTTCAAATCTCAACCAAATCCAGTGCCTTTGGGCAGTGTCTGGATGGTGTTTGTTTTCCTTTGGTCTCCAGGAATCTAGTGCAGAGCGCAGATCAAGACAGGTTACTGCTGGGGGGAGCCTCGCAAAGGGACCCCAGACATGAAGCCTGTCTCACGATTCTCACCTAATGTACGCAGGTTTACACAACCCAGTTATTTTTAAGCATAGTGATAAATCACCTTGAGGACAGTCCCAATTTATTTAACTCTTTGTTTGGTTCCAGCAATACTATATATTGTACTATGTTCAACATTATGATGTAAAGGATCAAATAGAAATTATGTTTCAAACTTCTACTTCATGCTTGCTAAAAATAATAGTGCAATGAATAAATCATGTTATGTAAAACACTAATAAATCAGAACAAGCAAAATCTGTCAGATGCCAACAACAAAGGCTAGAAATTCTTATGATTATAAAGGATGACTGTGTTATAATTGGCATATTAAAATCAGCACTGAAGGTTTTATCCCTTTTCTTTCTGATGAAGTATAGAGTGTCAATGTTTTTCCTTGGTTTGCTGGGCTTATCAGCAGTCGGAAAGTGGAATAACCTGGGAGGAAAATGACATGGTATTTCTTTAAAATGGGTAATGTTATCATTTTATAATTTAAAGTTTGGACATCATCTAAGAGTTCCACTCTCTTTCACTTGACTTCATTCATCTGCAAAAGTACACAGTTTATCTCAGTTCGGTTAGTACTAATTCTAAAATGGACAATTCAATAAATGAAAAGATAAGGAAGCCCCATTCTAAGTCTGAAAAATTTCAGCAATGATAATATTCCTATTATTCTTGTTTCAAAGAAATTAGCATATCTTTAAATTGCCTTTCAAAATTAGTTACACAGAATTAAGCATTTTCTGTTTATTCTTAAACACTTTTTAATTGAAAGCAACTCTGATGTAAAGCAACTCGGATGTTACAGGCAGAGTTTACTATTTTTTTTAAAGATAATAGCTTTATTGGAATGTAGCAGGCACACCATAAACTTAAGCCTCTAGCAATGTACATTTTAATATTTCCTTAACATATTCCGTGACACACACAGCCATCCCCATCCTCTTCTTTCAGAATGGTGTTATATAGTCTATGGGTTTGAACAGATATATAAGGACACATATTTAGGATTATAATATCATACAGGGCATTTTCACTGCTATAATAATCCTCTGCCTATTCATGCCTCCCTTCTCTTTAAGCCCTGGCAACCACCTACAGTCCTGTCCTTTTCCAGGCTCTCATACAGCTGAATCATACATTTTGTAAGCTCTCAGACTGCTTTCTTTCACTTAGCAGTGTGGATTAAATTGCTTCTATATCTATCATAGATTGACCATTTCTTTCTTTCCAGTACTAAGTAATATTCCTTTGACTGGATGTAAGAGAAGTTTCTTACCAGTCACCTACTGAAGGACATCTTGGTTGTTTTCAATTTTTTGGAAATTATAAATTTGGCTTCTATAAATATCCATATGCAGGTTTATGTGAGGACGTAAGTTTTTAACTCTTTTAGGTACATACCAAGGAGTATTATTGCTGGATTATATGGCAAGAGTATATTTCATGTGATAACTTCCAAAGTTGTGCAATTGATATTGGTATAAATAGAATTATCTTTTAATTGTTTGGATTGTTCATTGGTACAGTATAGAAATATAGTTGGTCTTTTCTCCTGCAACCTTGCTGAACTCAGCTATTGGTTCCAGCGGTTTGTGTGTGTTGCATATTAAGATTTTAAAACATGTTGATATTTTCTTAATGTGTATCTCATCATTCTTCATGAGATTTGGGGAATTGTTAATTTTTCTTTTGTTACTCTTCTGCATGAACTTTTACAGTTCATCCATATTAATACATGTAATATTTATTTTCATTGTAATTTATGTTCATACAATAAAACACTACAGTTTATTCAGTGTCTTCTTTGTTGATGGAATTTAATGTTTTTCAAGGTTTTTTCTTTTTCTTTTCTTTTTTTTTTGAGACAGAGTCTCTCTTTATCACACTCAGTAGAGTGCCGTGGCGTCACATCTCACGGCAACCTCCAGCTCTTTTTTTTAGGTGATTCTCTTGCCTCAGCCTCCCAGGTAGCTGTGACTATAGCCGCCCCCTACAATGCCTGGCTATTTTGTTGTTGTTGTCGTTGTTGTTATTTAGCAGACCTGGGCGGGGTTCGAACCCACCAGCCCCAGTGCATGTGGCTGGCACCCTAACCACTGAGTTATGGGCGCTGAGCCGTTTTTCAAGATTTTTAACATGACTAAAAGCTGCATTGAACATTCTTAAATGTCATGTGGTATATTGTCCGTCCCTCTCACTCTTCCTTTTGTCCTCCTTTCTTGTATTGAAATTTGTACCTAGTTAGAAATAAAATCTTAGGGTCATACTTATGTGTTTCTTCAACTTATTAAAATTTTATAGACACATTATAGTTGGACATGTTAATGAGGTACATGCGATATTTGGGTACAATGTGGAATGATCAAACCAGGGTAACTGGGGTATCTATGACCTGAAGAAATTCTTTGTGTTAGGAACTTCCCTGTTCCATTCTTCTAGTTATTTTTGCACACAATAACCAATTCCTCTTTACCGCCCTCTCCCTACCACCCTTCCCAGCCCCTGGTAACCGTCATTTTACTCTCTCTCCATGAGATCCATTTTTTTTTAAATCTCCTACATGTAAGTGACATTTATGTTTCTGTGCCTGGCTTATTTCACTTAAAATAATCTTCAGATCCAATATGTTGCAAATGATGAGATTTCACTCTTTTTATGGCTGAATAATATTCCATTGTTTGTTAACTATTTTTTATTTTTCCAGGTATTCATTGATGGGCCCTTAGATTGATGCCATACCTTGGCTATTGTGAACAGTGCCGCGATAAACTTGAGAGGGCAAAAACCTCTTCCATATACTGATTTTCTCCCTAGCAATGCGATTGCTTGATCATACTGTAGCTTCATTTTAGGTTTTTTGGGTAACTTCCATCCATGCTGTTTTCCACAGTGGCGATACTAATTTACATTCTCACCAACAGTGTACCAGGATTCTTTTTTTCTTGGCATTCTTGTCAACTTCAGTTACTTCTGTCTTTTTGATAAAAGCTGTTTCAATTGTGGTGAGATGGTATCTCATTGTTGTTTTGATTTGTACGTCTCCGCTGATGGTGATATTGAGCATTTTTTCACATACCTGCTGGACATTTGTAAATCTTCTGAGAAATGTTTATTTAAATATTTTGCCCATTTTTATATCTGATTATCAACTATCAAGTTGAGTTCCTTACATGTTCTAGATATAAATCCGAAGTCAGCTGAATGCTTGCAAATATTTTCTTCTATTCTGTGGGTTGTGTTTTTACTTTGTTAATTGTTTCCTCTGCTATGCAGAAGCTTCTCAGCTCTATATGGTCCCATTTTTCTAGTGTGCTTTGGTTGTCTGTGCTTTTTAGTTCTTACTCCTGAAATCTTTGCCCTGACCAATGTCATGGGTGTTTCCACAATGTTTTCTAGAAGCTTCAGAGTTTTAATTGTAACATTTAAATCTTTAATCCATTTTTTTTTTTTTGAGACAGAGCCTCAAGCTGTCAGACTGGATAGAGTGCTGTGGCATTATTGCTCACAGCAACCTCCAATTCCTGGGCTCAAGCAAGTCTCCTGCCTCTGCCTCCCAAGTAGGTGGGACTACAGGAGCCCACCACAATGCCTGGCCATTTTTTTTTTTTTTTTTTTTTGGTTGCAGCTGTCATTGTTGTTTGGCGGGCCTGGGCTGGATTCGAACCCGCCAGCTCAGGTGTACATGGCTGGCGCCTTAGCCCACTGAGCCACAGGTGCCGAGCCTCTTTAATCCATTTTGATTTGATTTTTTGGTAGAGACAGAGTTTCACTTTGTCACCTACCACGTGGCACACATGGTAGAGTGCTGTGGCATCACAGCTCATAGCAACCTCCAATTCTTGGGCTTTGGTGATTCTCTTGCCTCAACCTCCCGAGTAGCTGGGACTACAGGCACCTACCACAACACCCGGCTATTTTTTTGTTTGCAGTTTAGCCAGGGCTGAGTTTGAACCCACCACCCTCGGTATATGGGGCCAACACCCTACTCACTGAGCCACAGGCACTGACTGCCCTGATTTGATTTTTGTATGTAGTAAAAGATAGGGGTCTAGTAACATTCTTTAGTACCTAGTAGCTTATTTAGTCCATTTGCTGAGGCCAAGTTTCCTGGGTGTTCTTTTTTTTTTTTTAATTTTTAAATATATGTATTTTATTATTCTTCATTACATTATTCGCCCCCCCCATGGTAAGACAGAATTGATTTACAGAAAAGAATACAGAAAACACCAAAGGTCCTGGTAGAGGGAGAGATTTCAAGTGGGGACAGAGATGCTCTCTCCGTTCCTCTCCCGGTCTTTCCCCGTCTCCTCCTCTAGGCCTCTAGCCTCAGGGTATATATAGGTGTATGGGTTCCTTGGCCAGGAAACAAATGAATACAGTCCCTTCCACCAGGGGCAAGGTGAATG
>CAUYRH010129565.1:0-24257 GCA_963574655.1 Perodicticus potto
ACCTGTAGTCCCAGCTACTTGGGAGGCGGAGGCAGGAGACTCGCTTGAGCCCAGGAATTGGAGGTTGCTGTGAGCTGTGATGCCACGGCACTCTATCCAGGGTGACAGCTTGAGGCTCTGTCTCAAAAAAAAAAAAAAAAATTAATGTTTAAGTAATATAAAAATTAGTCAAAATTGAATCCAATTTATGTGAGAATTAGTCACTATTTTCTTTCCTTTTTTTGTTTTCTTTCCCTCACCCCCTCCCTCCTTGTCTCTTTGCTCTTCCCTTCCCCCATGCCCCACTGTGTCATTCATTGTCATTTATTGTCCTCATATCAAAGTTGAATACATAGGATTCATGCTTCTCCATTCCTGTGATATTTCACTAAGAATAATGTGTTCCACCTCCATCCAAGTTAGTACAAATGCTGCAAAGTCTCCATTGTTTTTGATGCCTGAGTAATATTCCATGGTATACATATACCATAGCTTACCAATCCATTCCTGGGTTGAAGGACATTTAGGCTGTTTCCACATTTTAGCAATTGTAAATTGGGCTGCTATAAACAGCCTAGTACAAGTGTCTTTATGGGCCTTAAGCGATTCTCTTGCCTCACCCTCCCAAGTAGCTGGGACTACAGGCGCCCGCCACAACGCCTGGCTTTTTTTTTTTGTTTGTTTTGTTTTGTTTTGAGACAGAGCCTCAAGCTGTCACCCTGGATCGAGTGCACTGGCATCACAGCTCACAGCAACCTCCAATTCCTGGGCTCAAGCAAGTCTCTTGCCTCCACCTCCCAAGTAGCTGGGACTACAGGCACCCGCCACAACACCTGGCCATCTTTTGGTTGCAGGTGTCATTGTTGTTTGGCGGGTCCCGGCTGGATTCGAACCCGCCAGCTCAGGTGTACATGGCTGGCACTTTAGTCTGTTGAGCCACAGGCGCCAAGCCTGCTTTTTTTTATTTTTCCCTGGAGACAGGGTCTTACTCTGTCACCCAAGCTGGAGTACAGTAGCATCGGCATAGCTCTCAAGGGATCTTCTGCCTCGGCCTCCCTCGTAGCTGGGACTATAGGCACCCACCACCATGCCCAGCTAATTTTTTTCTTCTTTTTTTTCTTTCATTTTCTTTATTAAATGCTATCATTCCATGTAGACCAATCACAACAGTCAATTTTCTCAAAACATCATGCCTAAACCAGCAAACTTCTACAGTTTTATTCAAGTAGTATAATTAAGTATAATAAACAACACATGTTTCAAGTATACTTTCAAGTACACAAGATAATACATTTTAGCACCTTCCCACGATTTTCCTCCCATGGTGGTTGAGGATCTAATCAATATAAATCATTTTGCCTTTTTAAAAAATTTTTTTCTTTTTTGTAGCGATGGGGTCTCAGTATTGCCCAGGCTGGTTTGAACTCCTCAGATGAGTTAATTTAATAGATTATGGACTAAGAAGCGACACTAAGAATCAATAGGAAAATAAAAAAACTAAACTCTTTAGAAGGGTAATTTGATATTATAATATCTACCAAACCCTACTATGTTTAAAATATTTTAAACTGTCGGGGAGGCGCCTTTGGCTCATTGAGTAGGGCACCGGCCCCATATGACAAAGGTGGCGGGTTCAAACCCGGCCTTGGCCAAACTGCAAAAACAGAAAAATAGCCGGGCGTTGTGGCAGGTGCCTGTAGTCCCAGCTACTCGGGAGGCTGAGGCAGGAGAATCGCCTAAGCCCAGGAGTTGGAGGTTGCTGTGATCTGTGTGACGCCACGGCACTCCACCAAGAGCAATAAAGTAAGACTCTGTCTCTACAAAAAATATATATATATATTTTTTAAACTGTCAATTTTCCACCTTTAGGTATCCATCCAACAAGTATATTTACATGTATGCATAGAAATTAGGTAAAAGCACATATGCATAAAAATAGGGTAAAAGGATGTTCATAGTGATATTATATCTAACATTAAAGAACGAAAACAAATTAAATATCCATCAGTAGAGGACTGTTTAAGTAATTTGATTGCACAATAGAATACTATATACTCCTTTAAAAGAATTAGATTGATTTATATAAAATGGCAAAATGGATGGCTCAGCGCCCATAGCACAGTCGTTACAGTGCCAGCCACATACACAGAAGTTGATGGGTTTGAACCCAGCCTGGGCCAGCTAAACAACAATGACATCTGCTGGCTCGGCGCCTATAGCTCAGCGTCTAGGGCACCAGCCACATACACTGGAGCTGGCGGGTTCAAATCCAGCCTGGCCTGACAAACAATAATGACAACTACAACCAAAAAATAGCTAGGCATTGTGGCGGGCGCCTGTAGTCCCAGCTACTTGAGAGGCTGAGGCAAGAGAATCACTTAAGCCCAGGAGTTGGAGGTTGCTGTGAGCTGTGTGACGCCACTGCACTCTACCAGGGACAACAAAGAGACTCTGTCTCAAAAAGAAAAGAAAAGAAAAGAAATATTAATAATCATGTCTGGAAGTAGGATGATGGGAATGAGGATGTTGAATTTATTTTTACCTTTCTGGATTCTGTTAAAAAAATGACTATTTCAGCATGTTACTTTTATTACTTTTTTTTAAAAAAACTAGCAAAAAAAATTGAATGGTTAAAGAGATAGTATGGGGACTAAATGGTTAAATGTTTTGTAAAGTGTGTTGCAGGTGAAAAGTGATCTATAAATGCCTGTTATTTTTACTAAACAATGGAGTATGGGGCTTTTGTAACCTGAAGAAAGCAGCATTTCAGCATCTTCCTACAGAGCATATGGTGGTTAAGAACATGGAGGGATGAATACCTTAGAGAGCACCTCTTATGGAGTTGATATGCAAGTCTTTTCAGTATGCTTCCTTACTCTTATGGGTAAAGAGTTCCATTGAAAGGACTATAAAGGCTCAGTGATATTGTTCAATCTAGGTTTTAAAACTATTGTCAGATATTCCTTCAAAAAGAAAAAAACTATTAGCCACATGGTCACTGTAAAACATGATTGTTTTTAAGAACCTTTGATTAAATAGCCGGGTGTTGTGGCGGGCGCCTGTAGTCCCAGCTACTCGGGAGGCTGAGGCAAGAGAATCGCCTAAGCCCAGGAGTTGGAGGTTGCTGTGAGCTGTGTGATGCCATGGCACTTTACTGAGGGCGATAAAGTGAGACTCTATCTCTACAAAAAAAAAAACCTTTGATTATAGAGTTTGGTTTTGGTTTACTGTATTATATGAACAGTGCTTTTGACTAAGTGTAGTGAGATACCTCTTAGTATCAATAAATTTGAAAATTTAGGTATTATCTTGAGAGTATTATCCTAGTGTTTTACAGATTCACAGGAGACATAATATTGTGTTACTCCAGGCAACAGGCTTTTTGTTTTATAACTCTTTTAAGTGTTAGTTTTCTCCCTTTAATACCTAAGGGATTAATTTACTATTTATTTTTATAGATTAAACCCTTCGAGAAAACATAAAAATACAAATAGGCCCTGTGGTATAATCATTTTTTCTTATGACTAGGTTTTATTTGGGGGGGGATGTTTTGCTGTTTTATTGTTGTGACATCTTATCCATTTAAGATAAGATAAAATGTTGGAAGTTTTCAGACTAGAAATGATGTTAAGCTTTTCACTGTCCTCAAGTATGTGTATGACCATTAACCTAACACAATTTAGACTATCTGCCTAAATCCACATCTCTCCTATTTATTTTCACCTAAACGAAATTTATCTTCCCTTAAAAGTTAACTGAACTTAATGTTTTAGGTTCATTTATTTTATTATGTTTAGAAGCTTCAAATTAATAAAGGATGTATTTTTTCCTAAAAACAATACATGTATATATATATATATATACATATATATATGTTAAAATATCATTTTAACAAGATCTTTGGATCTCTAGTCCAACATTGTGTGGCAGGTGCCTGTAGTCCCAGCTACTTAGGAGGCTGAGGCAAGAGAATCGCTTGAGTCCAAGAGTTTTAGGTTGTTGTAAGCTATGATGCCATGGCACTCTACCTACGAAGACAAAGTGAGACTGTCTCAAAAAAAAAAAAAACCTTAGTGCCTGTCACTCAGTGATTAGGGCACTAGCCACATACACTGGGACTGGTGGGTTTGAACCTGGCCTGGGCCTGCTAAAAACAACAATAACAACTATAACAAAAAAAATAGCAGGGGGTTGTGGCAGGCACCTATAGTCCCAGCTATTCAGGAGGCTGAGGCAAGAGAATCACTTAAGCCCAAGAGTTTGAGGTTGCTGTGAGGTGTGATGCCAGGGCACTCTACCAAGGGTGATATAGTGAGATTCTGTCTCTATAAATTTATTTTTTTTTTGTAGAGACAGGGTCTTGCCCTGTTGGTTAGGCTGGTCTTCAACTCCTGCCCTCAAGGGATCCTCCCATCTTGGCCTCCCAAACTGTTGGGATTTCAGGCATGAGCCACTATGCCTGGCAACATTTTCATTTTCTCAGTGAATAAACTAACATGTACAGTGGCCTTGCTTTAAGGCTGCCAAACAGTAAGACCAAAGAGTAGATTTTTGTGCCAGGCATTCTTTTTAAGTACTTTACATATGTTAATTTAATTACTTCTCACAAAAATTTTATAAATGAAGTGCTAATATTGAGTTATAGGCTAAGTAACTCCAAAATTCATAGTTCATGGTGGCAGTAGGATTCAAACCCAGCCCAATAATTCCAAGGATAGAGTTTTTAGCTGCTGAGCTCTACTGCTTTGAACAGGAAACTATCTTAAGTGGATTAAATGTATTTCTCAGGATCGCCAGATGGGATGACATTCCTTTGTGTTTTTTTTTTGTTGTTGTTGTTTATTTGGTTGGTTGGTTGGTTTTTTTTGTTTGTTTGTTTTTTGAGACAGAGTCTCACTTTGTTACCCTGGGTGGAGTGCCATAGTGTCACAGCTGACAACAATCTCAAACTCCTGGGCTTAAGTGAGTCTCTTGTCTTAGCCTCCCAAGTAGCTGGGACTACAGGTGCTTGCCTCAACACCCAGCTATTTTTAGAGACAAGGTCTTGCCCTGACTCAGGCTGGCAACTCAAAAACTCAACTCAACTCAAAACTCAAAAACTCAGGCAATCCACCTGCCTGGGCCTCCCAGAGTGCTAGGATTACAGGCAAGAGCCTCCTTGCCCAGCTGATATTCCTTTTTTCTAAGATTCCTTTTTTTCAGATTCTGTTCCCAAAGAATAGATCTTGGGAAACCTGTGGCTTTCTGGTTTCAAGATTTTTTTTTTTTTTTTGTAGAGACAGACTTTCACTTTATTGCCCTTGGTAGAGTGCCGTGGCATCACACAACTCACAGGAACCTCCAATTCCTGGCCTTAGATGATTCTCTTGCCTCAGCCTCCCAAGTAGCTGAGACTATAGGCCACCTGCCACAACGCCCGGCTTTTTTTTTGTTGCAGTTTAGCCGGGGCCAGGTTTGAACCTAACACCGTCGGGTATATGGGGCCAGTGCCCTACCCACTGAGACACAGGTGCCGCCCTCAAGA
This sequence comes from Perodicticus potto, assembly GCA_963574655.1. Taxonomy (NCBI): domain Eukaryota; kingdom Metazoa; phylum Chordata; class Mammalia; order Primates; family Lorisidae; genus Perodicticus; species Perodicticus potto. The sequence continues at coordinate 5,504 of CAUYRH010129565.1, forward strand.
TTGTTCTTTTTTAAGTACCAAAGAAGGCAAGAAAAAGGGTTTCTTTCTCTGCTTAACCCCTTTAATGAAAGGATTTGTTCTGTAAAATTTGGATTCAGTCAGAAGGCTGCACTTAAGGACCTACCTAGAAGGGCACATATGACCTTAAGGCTGCAGGTGTTGAAATTTTGTCACAGCAGCCAAAGCATGTCTACATCCTTCATTCATATTTCATTGCACTTTCAGGTCTGTGGTGGAATACAGTTAGGTCAGCATGTAAACCTTTCAGTGTTCATTGTTTTACAGTGTTTATACTTATGGAGGAATGCATGGATACATAGTAAAGGAAGTTCTGTGTGAATATAAGGGATACCTATTACTTTAAGCATTTTTAATGCCATTAATGTAGAATTCTACAAAAAAATTGATTTGGTCATAGTTAATATTGTCAAGAACCAATAGTTTAGAATATTCACATTTCTGAAACTTGAAATGGCCAGCAAAAAGACATGACAAAACTCATTTCAAATCTTCTAACTCAAGCAGAAGTGTAAAGAAATGCAGCAATTCTTTTCAGGACCTTCTTGCAAAAAAAAAAAAAAAAAAATTTAAGTGAGGCCCCTTCTGATTTCAGGTGGAATAGAAAACTAGGTTAGGCTTGGCGCCCGTAGCTCAATGAGTAGAGCATCGGCCACATACACCAAAGCTGACAGGTTCAAGCCCGGCCCAGGCCTGCTAAACAACGACAACTGCAACCGAAAAACAGCCAGGTGTTGCGGCGGGTGCCTGTAGTCCCAGCTACTCAGGAGGTGGCAGCAAGAGAATCACTTAAGTCCAAGAGTTGGAGGTTCTGTGAGCTGTGATTTTACAGCACTCGACCGAGGGCGACATAGTGAGACTCTGTCTCTTAAAAAAGGAAAAAAAAGAAAAGAAAACTAACTGAGTTTGTTTCATGCTGCTCAATCTAATTTGGAATCATTTTTGGATTTCTAGATGATTAGGTACAGAAAATTTCCTCCTTAGAGTTTATTTCCTGACAATGGAGAGTAAAAATTTAAATTGAGCTGAAACTAAATAAATTGACATTTTGACACTCTGCAGACTGTGAAGACCCAGGGAATTTGTTCAACTTTTTAAAATCAGCAGTAACAAAAAGAACTATTTTCTTAAAGTTATCCTAGTTTGCAAAGAGCGTATAACTTTTTTTCTTAAAAAACCAAGAGTTATGTTCTAGCACTTTCCCAATTTCCTATATTACAGTTCAAAGTGAGAATTTAACTTTGAAAAGCTTTTGAAGAGGCTTGGATGGGGGTGTTAACATAGTCTCTTTAACCAAACAGGCACTGACAGAGGTCTTTTGAGGAGAAAGTAAAGGACTACTGGCTTCTGGGGCGTCACTATAGGAACCTATTTATAAAAGACAAGTATACATATTTATGAAATCTTTATCTCTAGTGGGTTTTTTGTAAATGCAAGAAATATTAAGTGCAAATTGAATGAGATACATTTCCTGCTGACTTCTTTTTCAGACAGATACAGATGACTAGCATGCCGTCATCTTTGCTGAATGGCATCATTTAGTGTTGACTTCAATAAAATCCCATCTTTGCTGTGTCATGAAAGGAACTGGACTCACCTTAGCAGCGCCATTCTAAAATGCCTGCTGCCTTTTTTTGATCACAGCAGGAGGCTGTGATAAATTACAGCCTGGAAGAAGTTTCAAACTGGCAAGTTTGCCAGATATTTTAAGCAATTTATTTTGGGGTGTATCAGCAGATTTTTTCTTACACTGCCATTTGGGTGCCTGCTGACACAGCATGAATAAATCTTTCAAACACTTTCCTTCCTAGAGATGGGTGAATAAGATGAACTCCCAATATCCATACCTTCCGTTAACTCTTCACTTGCCACCTTTCCTTCCTATTACCAGATTTCTAGGAAACTTAAATTATCTTTTTCCAGCATGTGAGTTTACAGTATTTCAAGTCCCTCAGTGCCTTGACAATGACTCTTAAATTTTATGGAAGAATCAACTAACAAAAGAGTGATTCTGGTTTTAGGCACAGAATTTGTAGTTTAGATTGATTATCATTTCACCACTAGTATTTTTAAAATCATCACAATTCCTAAAAGAAACAGAGCCTGAAAATTTATAGAAAACAAAGACATTTTTTTCTTGGCTCTAGCATGTTAAGTTTTAAAGTGACTTCTTCCTCATGTTATTGTTTTCTAGTTGGGTAGTGATTTCTAAAAATTAATTTCTGACTCTAGAATTCCTAAGGCAGTTTTATTAATAAATATTTTAGTCATGTATTCAGAAATGCTAAAAATACTGATTCCTGAAAATACTTGCTCTGCCATGACACCTGGAAGGGTAAAAGATAAGGGTCCTAACTTACCTGCTCCTTGCCAGCATCTTTTGTAAACCACTACATAGCATACTGGACACAGAGAGACGGTTCATTTTACAGAGGTGGTGCTTGCTGGTCAGGTGAAAGGCACTGCTCTGTGAGTTGGAAGGGACACGGTAAAGGTGTACTAAGGACATAAACCGCCCCCCAAAGGGATCAGGGTGTATATACCGTTTGGTGGTAAAAGATCAAGAGTCATAAAAATTTAGATTCCTGCCATCATTTACAAATGAGGTCATCTGCCTAAACTCTGAATATTTCCACGTCTATACACCATAACCTCTAACATGCCTAACCTGCCGCCTTAACCATGGCAGCACTTTGGAATCACCGAGAAAGCTTTGAAAAAGACATTTAAATCCCACCCAGAAGAGATTGCGATTTGATTGGTCTATGGTGCAGCTTGGGCATTGAGATTTTTTAAATCTCCACAGATAACTCTTGTGCAACTAAGTTTGTGAATCCTTGACTTGCAATGACGGCTGGAAAGCCCCTGTATAAATGTAAATGTGTTTACAAAGTACTTTAAGAAGATGTTATCAACAGTGTAAAAAGTTCCAGTTTTACTATAACCTCAACCGTTAAAAAAAAAAAAAATCTAATCTCTGAATTTTCTCAGCACATAGAAAGCCGTTCATAAATTTTTTTGCGTTCGTGAATACATGACCTTTAAATTTTTTTAGATCATTCAAAAAATGGGTTTGTTTGAGATACAATGTATAATATCAAACCCGATAAGAAGTAGGACTTTTCTTACTTCGTTGTAAGTTCGCTTTAGTGGCCAGGCACCATGGCTCACGCCATAATCCTAGCACTCTGGGAGGCCGAGGTAGCTGGATTGCTTGAGCTCAGGAGTTCGAGAGCAACTTCAGCAAAAGCGAGACCCCGTCTCTACTAAAAATAGAAAAACTGAGGCAAGAGGATTGCTTTGAGTCCAGGAGTTGGAGGTTGCTGTGAGCTATGACGCAAAGCACTATATCCAGGGCGACAGCCTGAGACTCCGTCTCAGAAGGAAAAAAAAGTTCGTCTTAGAGAAGAAAGAGCTTTTTTCACCATCCCTCCACGCGGCTCCTTTCACTCCCTGGCCTAAACAGCGTCATCTTGGGGCAGGCCCTTCCCTTGCAGTCCCGGACATTCGGGGGCGGGACGCCAGCCGGTCCCACCCTCCCGGCTCTCAGGACACTCCTCCGCCCCGCCCCACCGCAGCGCCCCGCCCGGACGCGGGTGGGGGCAGGCTGCTGGCGGTGCCTGGCCGCCCAGACTCCACAGCCGAGCCCCAGGGCTTCGGCGGCTGCCTGGGAGCGATCCGCGGTCAGCTTTGCCGCCGGGTGGCCGTGCCGCCTACGCCTCCACCTAGAGTAGTCTATCGAGAGCGCTTCGTGCCCGAGTCGGCAGGGGCCAGGATGCGGAGGTTTGAGCCGGCCCCATGACTCTGAGCAAGTTGGCTCGCAAAAGGAAGCCGCCCCTCGCCTGCACCTGCAGCCTCTGTGGCCCCGACATGATCCCTTACTTCTCCGCCAACGCGGTCATCTCGCAGAACGCCATCAACCAGCTGTGAGTCCGCTGTGCCCCCTCCCGCCTCCGCAAACGCTAAGAAAGTTTGCTTTTCAAGCAGCCGCTTCCCCATCCTGGGGAGCAAACAAGCAAGGGAGGGTGGAAGAGCAGCCTGCGTGCTTGGCAGTCTCCAGGCGTCCGGAGAGATGGACGATAGTGTGGGGTGATTTGTGGAGGTAGACAGTGTCCGGGGGTGGGGTGGACAGAATTATTTGGAAGACTTCCTGGTAAACTTTGAAGGAATCTGAAAGTGGGGTCGCCCGGAGAAGTTGTCCAGGGCGAGCCGTGTGGTTCAGGAGACTGGGGTAAAGGGTGGTCAATAGAATGGGAACAGCCGGCCGCAAACGCTGGAGACTCTCTGTGGGTCCTGCTAGTGACCAACCTCCTGTGGTGGTAGTTTTATTTATTTATTTATTTTTGGTAGTTTTGTTTTAAGCATATTTTCTCGTAACTGTAAGTTTCTGTTGCAAGCAGTTCTTACGAAGTAAGGTAGTTCGTTCTTCGTGCCTGTTGATTATAGTCTGGAGTTACTTCAGAAGATTTCGGTAGTTTAGCTGTTTCCTCTCTCTTTCTCTCTTCTCATCTCCTCTCTCTCTCTCTCATAGTGTAGCTATTCTCTCTGTCTCTCCCTCCCACTCCCCACGTCCCCCTGTACTACTAGGTGCTCACAGCTCCGAGCCTGCAGTGCACACCTTCATTCACTAAAGTACAAGGTTCAAATGCGACTTTAAGTTAATGTTTTTGAAATCTCTAGAGTTGTCACTCTCTTTCATTGTGCTTTAGCTGCTTCTGAGAATTGTGTGTGCTAAAGCTTGTGGTTAATCTCACATCACAGCTATAAAGCTCAAAGTAGGAAAACTCTTTACTATTCAGATTGTATCCTTAAGCCAATGAAGTGGTTTAAGGTTACTTTAGATAGCTGCAATTTGGTCTGTGTTAGTGTATTGGCACTCACTCTCAGTAGCTTCAGAAGAGTCACTTAGCACTTAAGCACCGCTACTGACATTTTAATTTCTTGTCTAACAGTGGAAAATTTCTTTTATCCCTTACTGAAGGTCCAGAGAGTAGCATTCAACAAAATGTGTTCTAGGTGATCTTACACCTAATTTATTGTATTAATTGATGTTTTGCCCTCTATTTCTCCCAAATTGAATTAAATTCCTTTAAGTTGTAGTTTTTATCCTTTGTGTTGATTACTGGTCAAGTTACTAAAAAATAGAAAAGAGGGAAAGAAAAAAGAATAACTGGTTTTATTGCCTTGCACTGTAAACTCTACCAGGCATGTCCAACTTTTTGGTTTCTCTGCTTCACACTGGAAGAAGGTAAGTTGTCTTGGGCCACACATTAAATATATAAACCCTAACAAAAGCTGGTGAGCAAAAGAAAAAAAGAGAGAGAGAAAGAAAGATTCATGCAGCATAATTTTTGTGATATCCACCACTAGAGATAAGCAAAAAATAGTCCTCACAAAATCCACATGTGGCCCACCAGCCACAGGTTGGACACCCCTGTTTGCATTTTCTCTCTGAACAGAGAGGGACAAATGGAGTGGAAGATGAGGAAAGGAGTGAATAGTCTGACTCTGGATAACCAAACTCACTTTTAAAATGTTAATAATACTTTAAAAATAGGTGGTGGAAGCAACCCAAGCATCCATTTATGGGTGAATTGAAAAACAAAATGTGGTGGAAGTATGTATAGACACATGCATATATATGTATATATATTGTAATATTTGGTCTTAAAGAGGAAGGAAATTGTAACACATGAATGAACCTTGAAGACATTTTTCTGATAAGCCAGTCACAGAAGCACAAATACTGGATGGTTTTATTTATGTGAGTTACTTACAGTAGTCAAATTCAGAGACAGAAAGTGGTTGCTAGGGATTGAAGTGGAGGAGATGGTAAATTTGTATTTCATGAATACAAAGTTTCATTTGGGAAAGATGAAAAAATTCTGGGGATGGATGGTGGTAGTGGCTGCACAACAATGTGAAAGTACAGCTCGGCGCCTGTGGCTCAGCGGGCTAAGGCGCCAGCCACATAACACCTGAGCAGGCGGGTTCCAGTCCAGCCCGGGCCGCCAAACAACAATGACAGCTGCAACAAAAAAAAAAGTGGCCGGGTGTTGTGGCGGGCGCCTGTGGTCCCAGCTGCTTGGGAGGCAGAGGCAGGAGACTCGCTTGAGCCCAGGAATTGGAAGTTGCTGTGAGCTGTGATGCCACAGCACTCTACCAAGGGTGACAGCTTGGGTATCAAAAAATAAATAAAATAAAATTACAAAAAAAAAAAAACAACAATGTGAAAGTACTTAATCCCCTAGAATTGTACACTTGAAATGGTTAAAATGGTAAAATTTATATTTAACAACAATAAAAAGAATAAAAAGGGCTGGATGAGGTGGCTTATGCCTGTAATCTCAGCACCCCGGGAGGCTGAGGTGGGAAGATAGGTTGATATCATGGGCTTGAGACCAGCCTTAGCAAGAGGGAGACCCTGCCTGTAATAAAAGTAGAAAATATTAGCCAGTTGTGGTGGCACTCACTTGTAGTCCCAGCTACAGAAGGATGGGTTGAGCCGAGGAGTTCAAGGTTGCTGTGAACTTTGTGACCTACTGTCTTCAATCTCAGGCAACATAGTGAGAGACTCTCTCTAAATAAATATATAAAAGAAAAAAGAAAAAGATTAGAATTTTTAAGGGAGCGCTTCTAAGCTTTTGGGGGGAAAAGGAGTTTCGAGTCATGCTTTCTACTGTAATGAAAGAGTCCAGAATTCTTCTCCTGCTAATTAGTATCTTTGGATAAATCATTTGACTTCAGTTTCTTTGATTGTAAAATGGAGATACAGTGGTTCCTAACTGTTAGAATCACAAGAGATCATATATTTGGTAACACTTTGTAAACTAAATTCCTGCACAAAAAGTTAGTTGTTTGAAGTTAAATAACTAGTAACCACCATTTATTGACCACTGATGTATGTTGATGTATATTATCTCATTTAATGAGTACAGCAGTCTCTAATCCTAGGCCTGTAATCCTAGCACTCTGGGAGGCCAAGGTGGAAGGATGGTTTGAGATGGTAGTTCAAGACCAGCCTAAGCAAGAGCGAGACCCTGTCTCTACTAAAAATAGAAATAGGCCAGCCATGTCGGTGCTGCCTATAGTCCTAGCTACTCAGGAAACTGAGGTAGGAGATCATTTGAGCCTAGGAGTTTGAGGTTGCAGTGAGCTCTGTACTCTACCTGGCACCAGTGAGTTAGATGCTGTCTTTAAAAAAAAAAAGTCAGCACAGCAGCCCTGTGAACCAATTTATTCTGTTTAGAGATAATGAAAGCTGAGGCTTAGAGAATTTTATTTATTTATTTATTTATTTGCAGTTTTTGACCAGGGCAAGGTTTGAACCTGCCACCTGTTATATGGGGCTGGTACCCTACTCATTGAGCCACAGGCGCCACCCTGGCTTAGAGAATTTATTGCTCAAGGCTATATACATGTCAGTGACAAAACTGTTCTGAGTTCTGGATCCATTTCCTAGGCCAGTGCTCTTCACCATAAAAATGATACTTTGTCTGAGTAGTTGCAGGTCACTTCTGAGACTTGGCAGTCTTTTCTTTCTTTTTTTTTTTTTTAGAGACAGAGTCTCACTTTATCACCCTGGATAGTGTGCTGTGGTGTTACAGCTCACAGCAACCTCCAACTCCTGGGCTCAAGCGATTCTCTTGCCTCCACCTCCCAAGTAGCTGGGACTGCCGGTGCCCACCACAACACCCGGCTATTTTTTGGTTGCAGTTGTCGTTGTTTGGCAGGCCGGGCTGGATTTGTATGTGGCTGGTGCCTTAGCCGCTTGAGCCATAGGTGCCGAGCCTAACCACTTTTTTCTTAAAAGAAATTTGCTCTAATAATCACTTTTTCTAAACTATTTATTAGTATTGCTTTGGAGGTCCTGTTTATTCATGTTATTAAGCATTTATAATGTTGCCTAGGTCATCATCATTTAAAAAAAAATCACTGGGAATCATTCTGAATAAAATACTGAGCTTTATGAACTTAAACATATGCATTGTTTGCACCTGATATAGAAGTTTTTAATTTGGGGTGCATGGTCCTCTAGAGATTTGATTGGCTTCAAAAAGTCAGTGAATTGATTCCCTGAGATCATAGGGAAATGTTAGGTAGATAAGTATATTTTTTTAAATCAGATTCTCAAAATAATTTGTGATCTCAGAAAAGGTTAAGAACCTCTTTCCTAAAGGAAAATGTTCTTTCTAAAAGTTGATACTATGAATCTCAACTGATGTGAGCATTTCCCTATAGTACCATATATATAAATAGCATGACTAGTGGGAGAAACTAAAAGACTCAGATAGGACCCTAAAGGGTCCAAAGTGAAGACTGACTGAAAAGTGTGTATTTTAGGAGGGGATTCCTTGACACATGAGTACTCTTAGGTTAGTGGTTCTGTCGTTGCCGAGGAACCACTCATAAGAGCTTTTTGCCCTTTCTCATTTGCTGTCTTGGATTTCCTACTGATTCAGAATCCAGTGAGAATTATGTCAAAGAGTAAATAAGCCAAAATGAGGTCCTAGGGGCTGTCCTATAGGAAAAGTTCATGATGTTTAAAGTTGACCTTTGGATGCCTATTTTGGTGATTTCATAGGGTTTTTCAGGTTTCTTGACCTTCAACTACTGTGTTATATATAGGGGAAACTATAGAATAGCTAGGGTATTACAGTATTTTATTGGTAATTATGTCATCATTATTGGATTAAGTTCTCCCCCCTTGCTGCTGTATAAAACTCACGAAACATCATATTATTTTTGACCTGTCAATGAACGACATTAGGAAGTGGTCAAATTCATTGCACAAAGAATAGTTGTCATATTATAAGTGTAAATTCTAGAAAAGAAATATATGAGTAGCACAGGCAATCATCTGATCAAACTTAATTGGACCAGATTGATCAAAATGACTATGAAAAGTTCTATACCCTTTAAGAGTCTATACTTGCTTTTTTAAAAAAAAAAAAACCTGAAGTTCTGGAAAATGTGAAACCCAATGTTAAAGCCATTATTTCAGTCTCTGGGAAGTGGTCACTAAGCAAAGGGCCAAGATGTTAGTGTTATTGTTATACACCAAATATAAGACCATTTTTGTGTTCTAAAAAGATCAGGAAAGGATTGAGGATTATTAAATAGAATGCTGGCAAAGGCTACCATTAAAAATGTTTCCATGGTCTGTGGCACCTGTGGCTCAAAGGGGTGGGGCACCGGCCCCATATGCGGGAGGTCACAGGTTCAAACCTCACCCCCGGCCAAAAAAAAACTGGGAAAAAAAAAATGTTTCCATGGTAAAAACTAATGATCAAAAGTGTTGGAACTTAGGCCAGACCAGGTGGCTCACACCTAGTAATCCTAGCACTCTAGAAGGCCAAGGCCGGTGGATTGCTTAAGTTAGTGAGTTCCAGATTAGCCTGAGCAAGAGCAAGACCGTATCTCCAAAATGGCCATGCTTTGTGGCTGGCGCCTGTAGTCCCAGCTACTTGGGAGGCTGAGGCAAGAGGATCGCTTGAGCCCAAGACTTTGAGGTTGCTATGGGGGACAAAGTGAGACTTAGTCTCCAAAAAAAAAAAGACTTGGAACTTTAGGTGCTTGAGACATTGCTTGCTTTGTTAATGAGATTACCTTGAATGTTTTCTCCTTGACGTAAAATATTTCTTAGTTCATATTTTGACTTCCTAGATACACGTTAGTGCTTTCAGCCTTAACATTAGAGGAGCATATTGAGATGATTATTTAAAATGTACCTTTTCATGAAATCAAAAGGTAGAAACACTTTCTCTCTCTCTCTTTTTTTTCCTGTATTAGTAATAGTACTGATGCTCTTTCCATTTCACTTTGTAATTGTCCAAGGAATTTCACATGTGCTTATTGCTTTTCTCTGAATTTAAGCTTGTATTAGTATCACCTGAAGTGCTTGTTAAAACACAAATTGCTGACCAGGGGCAGTGGATCACACTTGTAATCCTAGCATTCTGGGATGCCAAGGCTGGAGAGTCTCTTGAGCTTAGGAGTTGAAGACATTCCTGAGCAAGAGCAAGACCCTGTCTCTACTAAAAATAGAAAAATTAGCCAGGTGTTGTGGCAGGTGCCTGTAGCCCTGGCTACTTGAGTAGGATTAGTTAAACCTGGGAGTTTGAGGTTGCTGTGAGCTAGGCTGATACCATAGCACTCAAGTTTGGGCAACAGAGTGAGACTGTATCCAACAAAAACAAAAAACAAAACACAAAGTGCTGCCAACCCCCCCCCCCCCAAAGTTTTCAATTCCCTAGGTCTAGCAGGGTTGTCCAGCCTTTTTTCTTTTCTGCCTCACATTGGAAGAATAAGAGTTGTCTTAGATCACATAGTAAATACACCATCACTAACAAAAGCTGATGAGCAAAAGAAAAGGTCCCTACATACTTTCTTTGTTTTTTGAGTTGTGTAGCCCTTTATTAGCAACTAAAATAGAAGATATCTGATGTACAACATGGGTAGTAATTGACTATAACTGGAGATTTATTATATTCTAATACATATCTTTATAAATGCAGTTTATTAAAAAGTTTCCACCTTTGTTTGTATACAATTTGCAAAACCATTCTGAAAGCAGAATATATGTGTCCAAGTCTGCAAAGAGTGTAAATTTAGGATATGATAAATGCTTTACAAATTACTCTCAAAAAACTGTCTGCCCCAACTGGGCCTTTACATTGTCATCTTTTTTGATCAAAATATTTTGATGCCAGCCTTCCTTCCACTGCCCTAAACTATAAAGCATTTTTTAATGAATTGAAATTAAGGAAGGACTATACCTACTAGAAAAGAACAAAGTCCTATTAGTTTGAGAATCCCCCTAAACCAGGACCAGTATCTTGGTAAAGGCTAGGCTGAGACCCTGGACAGAATATGAGAATGTGCAGGTGGCATCCCTGAGGGTTCAGAGCTTCGCGGGACCATGAGTGCTCCAGCTGCATAACTCACAGAACTGTCTTGCCAGTCTACACTGGCTTGACTGGGCATAATTCAAAAAGGAAAAGCTCATATTCATTCCATTCTTTTGGAGCTCTGTGATAGCATTTAACAACACCCCAATGGGATGTCTTCTACATATACTATTATGGTATTTCTTCAAGTAATTGCTAAAAGATACTGCATCTAATTATTCTATAATACTCATACCCATTTTATTTAGATGTTCAATGGATCTATAAATCTCCCCCTGGGATTCATCATAGTAACTGTAACAGAACCTTTGATCCCAATGGCAGAAATCAGAAGAAACCACAAAGAGATTACTAGGATCCGCTAGATATTTACTGAAGAGTTTTCCGAATTCCTGTTCTTTTGACTTACTCAGAGCCCCAGCCAGTACAGGAACAATGGTAAACTCATCCTTATGGCTTTCCATGGCTTTAGCTGTGTAAGGTAAATGCATTTCAATACTGTGTTCATCTTCATCTGTCTGCAGAGACATGTGTTCAAACATTCCTGTCTTCCATAGTTCTCTGTAAATCTTTTGGTCCATATGAAGGTCATAAAGAGGTGTCTTGTATATATCCACACTGGAAAGTGCACATCAAGACAAGGGCACATGATGAGAAGGCCCAAGGATGAAAATTCTCTGGATAATAGATGGATCCACTTGCTTGTAAGCATGGGTAGCACAAGACCCAGAGTACGCATATCCTGTATGGGGTGTAATAATGGCTTTAGCAGGTCTTTTTGTAGACTGTACTTGCAAAAGCCAACCTTCTAGCTGTGCATTCAGCTGTGGTCCTGAGGCTGTATACCAGCTCCCATTGTGATTGGCTTCCAGGTAGACCACTCGGTTGGACATCTTGGCGCCTGTGCCGCCCCCAACCCCACCCCTGGCAGGGCCCTCCTGCCTGTCCTTGTACATACATTTTGAGTTATCTGACACCACAGATAAGCAAAATAGTCTTCAAAATAATCAGCTCATGGCGTAGGGACCACAAGTTGCACACCCTGATAGGGTGTGGCTGAAAAATTTGCGTTTCTAACAAGTTCCTGGATAATGCTGACCACATTGGTCAAGGAACCACACTTGGAGACCACTAAAATTATTCCTCTGAAGCAGATTGGGAAAGTCATTATCCACATTTTCTAGAGTAACTGAACTAAATAAATTAAAATGGTGAAGTGATTTGTACAGGGCTACATGGATTATTATTGGTAGGACTAAAGCTGTGAATCCAGAACTCTTAAAATGGTGTGCTTAAAGTCCTGATATATGTATCTTTGTATACTTGTAAACATTTTTTAGATAAATTTCTAGCAGTGGAATTTCTGGGTCTGATGACATGTATATGTTTAAAAATTTGATACAGAGGTGGGAGGATCCCTTGAGCTCAGGAGTTGGAGACCAGCCTAAGCAAGAGTGTGACCCTGTCTTTACCAAAAATAGAAAAAAACTAGCTGGGTGTGGTGTCAATTGCCTGTGGTCCCACCTCCTCAGGAGGCTGAGGCGAGAGGATCCCTTGAACCCAAAGAGTTTGAGGTTGTTGTGAGCTAGGCTGACACCACAGCACTCTACCCAGGGTGACAGAGTAAGACTTTGTCTCAAAAAAAAAATTGGTTTTTTGGGGAATACAGATACCAAATTGCTTTCAAAAAAGGCTTTATCAGTTTCTTTTTTTTTACTATTAATAGCTATATGTGAGTATCTTTCCCTATATCTTCACCAACCCTGTTAATAATAACATTAAATAACAGTTAATTTTTTGCTGAACTCTTTTAATCTCTGATAGACACTGTTTTGACCACTATGCAAATTATCTCTCTCTTCTTAACAACTTTAGGAGTCAGATATTATTCTTAATTGCAGATTAAGAGGTACAGAGATGTTGAATAATTTGTCTGAGATTATCCAGCCAGGATGTAAACATAGGCAGTCTGACTGAGAGCCTCTGTTATTAATACTTCCCTGTTTATAATTCACATACTACTATAGAGCAGTGTTCTTCAACCTTTTTTATCTCACAGCACATTTGAACTTAAACTTTAAGTTTAGAGCAGTTACTACAGAGCAGTGTTCTTCAACCTTTTTTTATCTCACAGCACATTTGAATTTATAAACTTTCACCACACACTTAAATTATGTTGATCAAAAAAAGAATATACTTACTGTGTTTTGAACTTCTTTCAAAAATAATTTAATTAATCTTTAAAAATTTTCAAGGCACACCAGTGAAAGTTACTACTATAGAGATTGAACATATTTTTATATTTTTATTGGTCTTTTTCCTTTTTAATCTGTGTTTGCATGTTTGTACTGACCATTTTATTTTTATTTATTTTTTGAAACAGACTCCTTTTGTCACCTTTGGTAAAGTGCCATGGTGTCGAAGCTCACAGCAACCTCAAACTCTTGGGTTCAAACAGTTCTCTTGCCTTTAGCCTCCTAAGTCGCTGGGACTACAGGCGCCTGCCACAACGCCGGGCTATTTTTTAGAAAAGGGAGCTGCCTCTTGCTGAGGCCGGTCTTGAACTCCTGAACACAGCAGTCTACCCACCCCAGCCTCCCAGAGTGGTAGGATTACAGGTGTGAGCCTGTACTGACCATTTTATAGATACTTAGGATCTACCTCTGTACTCTTACGTTCTGTGTCTTTCTTTTCATACACCAGTGTCACACTGTTTTTTATAATACTCATTACAGATTTAGTGGATTATTTTGATAGCATATGTGATAAGGCTTACCTCATTCTTTTTTCAGTGTCTTAGCTTTTATTGTTAATTTTCCAGATAAGTCTTAGAAACAGCTTGTCAGTTTCCACTTTTAAAAATTTTGTTGGGATTTTGATTGAAATTTTACCGAATAAGTTCAGATCAAATAAACAATTTTACAAAATGAGCCTACCCAATGAAGAATATAGTGTGTCCGTTTTTTCCCTGCTTTTTAAATGTCCTTATATTTCACAGTTTTCCTTAGATGGTAATTATATACTCTTATTAGGTGTGTTTGTGGACATTATATAAAGGTTTTGTTGCTCTTATGAACGAGCTCTACTTTCCTAGCAAAATTACAGTTATAAAGTAACAACAAAAATAATTTTATGGTTGGGGGTCACCACAACATGAGGAACTGTATTAAAGGGTCGTGGCATTAGGAGGTATTAGGAAGGTTGAGAACCACTGTTTTAAGATCTACTTCAACATACTTATCATCATGTTTAGCCAAGTTAACTGAAGAATAAGTCTGCGCAATAAAGATAAACAGGAATGGCAAGGTATTGATGTATTCAAGTTAAGATTTCTTTTTGATGAATCTAGAGTTTTTTTTCTAAATTACTATTTGGCTTGTATGCTCACTTATATTTACTACCAAAATTGGGAAAGTTCTGTAGACTGATAAACTACTGCCTAAAGCCAGATAATTAAAGTTGTTGTCAATCTTTGTTTCCAAGAGTTGTTGGGCCTTGAAGAAATAAAGAGGCTCAAACTTCTATAGATCATCTTTCTTCTTGAGTCTTTACAATAAATGTTCAGTACTCTTGATTTCCTTCTGTCCCCCTAGTGTGGGTTCAGCAGTGTGATCATAGCTCACTATAGACAAAACTCCTAGACTTGAGGGATCCTCCTGAGTAGTAGGACTACAAGTGTTTGCCACCGTGCCCAGCTAATTTTTTTATTTTTTGTAGAGACCAGGGTCTCACTGTTTTCCCAGCTGGATCTTGGACCCCTGGCCTCAAGTGATCCTCTTGCCTACAAGGCCTTCCAACGTGCTAGGATTAATAGGCAAGAGAGCCACCTCATCAGGACTCATCAGGTGTGAGTCCTCTTAATTACTATGTTAAATTGCCTTGGGGCTAGAAATCAATGATGATGCTATCACTCAGTTTCTGAATTTCTTCTTCTTCTTTTTTTTTTTTTTTTTTGCTGGGGCTGCTGGGTTTGAACGCGCCACCTCCGGCATATGGAGCCGGCGCCCTACAACTTTGAGCCACCCCATAGTTTCTGAATTTCTAAGGCAAAAGAAAAAAACAAAATTGAAATTGCTTCCCAACTGCTTTCAGATAGGGTTAGTTAGCTTTACATGGTTGAATGTTGCTGTGACTAACATAATTAGGTTTAACTTAAAGAAATATACTAAGAATATGGAGGCCTTTTTAGGTGTTCCTGTGATTAAGAAAGGATATAGCCTTGTCCCTACTAAAAATAAAAAAACTAGCCCAGGCTGTTTGGGAGGCAAGAAGATTGCTTGAGCTGTGACACCATGGCACTCTACCCAGGGCAACAGAGTGAGACTCTGTCTAAAAAAAAAAAATAGAAGAAATAGAATGGAGGGAGCCAATGATTTATCAATAGATTGCTAGTGTTGTACACCAAAAGGCAAAAAAACCCTTTTTGCATGGGCTCACCTCTTTTTTTGCATGATTTATGAATTTAACCATTTTTGTTTTCTGTTTTAATTTGTTTTTAAAGCAGTGTGTTTTTCTTTTCTTTTCTTTTTTTTTTTTTTGAGACACACTGTCAAGCTGTCACCCTGGGTAGAGAGCTATGGTGTCACAGCTCACAGCAACCTCAAACTCTTGGGCTTAAGCGATTCTATTGCCTCAGTCTCCCAAGTAGCTGGGACTACAGGTGCCAGCCACAATGCCCGGCTATTTTCTTTGTTGCAGTTGTCATTGTTGTTTTAGCAGGCCCAGGCTAGGTTAGAACCCAGCCAGCCTCGGTATGTGTGGCTGGCGCCCTACCCACTGAGCTACAGGCGCTGCCTAAAGCAGTATTTTTCAACCTTTTTTTATCACACCACATTTGAACCTGTGGTCAAACTTCCACTGCATTCTTAAATTATGTTGATCAAAAAAAAAAAAGTAGAGGAAAAAAATACTTACTGTGCTTTGAACTTTCGAAAATAATTTTTTGTTTGTTTTTTTTTGATTGAGTTGAATTTTAATATTAATATTAATAATTTAATCCTTAAAAATTTTTAAGGCACACCTAAGATCCTCTCACTGCACAACAGTTGAAAATCACTGTTTTAGAGGGAAATCTGGAGGTTTTAATCACTCTCAAAGAGAAACCTCAGTGTTAGCCAATTCTAAGCTCTCTCTCTCTTTTTTTTTTTTAAGTTGTAACAGGTTACATTTCCAGATGTGGAAGAGGTAGAATGACTTGATTTTGGGAGGGTAATGAGCTAACTGATTTAAACTGTTGCTTGTATTAGAGTATAAATCTGCCTCATTTTAGAGGACTGTGGAGATCACATCAGATAATGATTCAATAAAAACAATGAAAATCTCAATTATGTTTGTTACTTTTATCACCTGTACTTGATATTTGTTGATCAAGATTTGTGGTCCTGGCGGCGCCTATGGCTCAGTGGGCAGGGCGCCAACCCCATATACCGAGGGTGGCAGGTTGAAACCTGGCCCCGGCCAAACTGCCACGAAAAAATAGCCAGGCGTTGTGGCAGGCGCCTGTAGTCCCTGTTACTTGGGAGGCTGAGGCAAGAGAATCACCTAAGCCCAGGAGTTGGAGATTGCTGTGAGCTGTGTGATGCCACGGCACTCTACCATGGGCTATCAGATGAGACTCTGTCTCTACAAAGTAAAAAAAAAGATTTATGTGGTCCTGTTGTTTATAGCAACATGGACAGAACTGATGGCTATTATGTTAAGTGAAATAAGCTAATCACAGAAAGACAAATACTGCATGTTGTCAGTAATATGTAGGAGCTAAAAAAGTAGATCTCATAAAAATAGAGAATAGGCAGGGCGCCATGGCTCATAACTGTAATCCTAGCACTCTGGGAGACCGAGGTGGGTAGATTGCTTGAGATCACAAGTTCCAGACCAGCCGGACAAGAGTGAGATCCCGTCTCTGCTAAAAATAGAAAAACTGAAGCAAGTGGATGGATTGAGCCCAAGAGTTGGAGGTTGCTGTGAACTATGACACCATGGCACTCTACCCAGGGCAATGGCTTGAGACTCTGTCTCAAAAAAAAAAAAGAAGATAGAGAATAGATTGGTGGTTTCTAGAGGGCAGGAAGAAGAGGGAAAAAGGAAGAATGGAAGGAGAAATAGTGTACATTTATTACCACTAAATTGTACACTTAAAAAATGTTAAAGATGGTAAATGGTATAATAATAAATGTAATAAATAAATTTAAGAAAACAAACTCTTGGCTTGGCGCCTGTGGCTCAACGGGCTAAGGGGCCAGTCATGTACACCTGAGCTGGCGGGTTCAAATCCAGCCTGGGCCTGCCAAACAACAATGACGGCTGCAACCAAAAAAAGGCCAGGCGTTGTTGCCGGTGCCTGTAGTCCCAGCTACTTGGGAGGCAGAGGCAGGAGATTCGCTTGAGCCCAGGAATTAGAGATTGCTGTGAGCTGTGATGCCATAGCACTCTATCCAGGGTGACAGCTTGAAGCTCTGTCCCCCCCCCAAAAAAGAAAACAAACTCTTCCATCTAGAGCAATGTTGATATTAATACCTTAATATTAAAATACCAACTTTAAAAATGATTCATGTGGATATTTATGATCTGTAACAGTATTTCAAGCCCCGAGGGTTCTAATTGTGGACTTCATATTGTCTTCTGTGTGACTGTGTAAAGGTTTATACCACACACAGGAGGCTAGCACAGCAGGCTAAGTTGAATGACTTTTTTTCATTGATTTTTATTTATTTATTTATTTTTGTTTGTTTTTGTAGAGACAGAGTCTCACTTTATTGCCCTCGGTAGAGTGCTGTGGCGTCACACAGCTCACAGCAACCTCCAGTTCCTGGGTTTAGGCCATTGTCTTGCCTCAGCCTCCTGAGTAGCTGGGACTACAGGCGCCCGCCACAATGCCCGGCTATTGTTCTGTGCTTTGCAGTTCTGCTGAGGCTGGGTTTGAACTCGCCACCTTTGGCATATGGGGCCGGCGCCCTACTCAATGAGCTACAGGCGCCACCCTTTTTCATTGATTTTTAAACAAGTATCACTTATACCAGAGAGTTCTTAAAAGAGATGCTGTTTCTTCCAGGTGTGGTGCTATATATGCCTACAATCTCACTTATTCAGGAGTCTGAGGTGGGAGAATTGCTTGAGCCCAGGAGTTCAAGATAAGCCTGGGCAACAAGTGAGGCCCGGTCTCATTTATATACATACATATATATATGTATATATTTTTTAAAGAAGTATATATATTTTACGTATATATACATTTTAAAAAAGAAAAAAGATTTCCATTTCTTCAGAACCCTCCTTGGTCCTATATCCCTTTAAATTACTGTTTCTCCTAATGTTCTCGTGAACATCATAATTTTTAATTTACTAATATTATCTTTATTTTTGTGGGGAGCTTTAGTTTGAGAAGTTGGGATTTCTATGGAGGGGGATGTGAATTCTCAATGTAAATTTCTTTTCTTAAGATGTGAGTGAAATAAATAGATTCAAAAAATGAATAAAATTGAACCTCTTTGTAGTCCCTTTGACCAAATTTGTTATGTATTATTTTATCAGGGCTATTTCCGTAATGCTAATCCCTTCCTTATAAAATATTATACTTAATTCTTGAAGTGTCTCATTCTTAAACATTCTCTTTAAAAACTCTTAAAAGCGGCTTGGCGCCTGTGGCTCAGCGGGCTAAGGCGCCAGCCATGTACACCTGAGCTGGCGGGTTCAAATCCAGCCCAGACCCGCCAAACAACAATGACGGCTGCAACCAAAAAATGGCCGGGCGTTGTGGCGGGCGCCTGCAGTCCCAGCTACTTGGGAGGCAGAGGCAAGAGACTCGCTTGAGCCCAGGAATTGGAGGT